>SKCR01040678.1:0-80162 GCA_019454045.1 Zanthoxylum bungeanum
AGTCTTTGATAGTTAGACATATGTCCGGTGATGACATTGAATGCTGTAGGGGGAAACCCTAGAAACGATAAGTGCGAGACATGCTCTCGTCCCGTATTCTGAATGGATTGATCTCAGTTAGACTCACGAGCACTTGATTACAAGATCCAAGCAGTGGAAGCCTGAATAGTTATCGAGTTGACTAGTTGAAGAGATGATGTATTAGTGAATGACCGTTTGCCTGGGTGTCCACACTTTTTTACTGATGCTATGATATATGATATGGTTGGAAATAAAGAAAAAAGTCTCTGAAATAAAAAAGAAAAGAAGAAAAAATAGACCACATATAACAGATAAGCGTGAAGCTACCCATGGGCGAGTATTATGACCACCATGAGGAGAAATGCTACCTTAAAGGGTAGGTGTGTCAGAAAAGGAAAAGAGAAAAGAAAAAAGAAAAAAACAGAAAGAAAAAAAAATGAAAAAAAAATGAAAATGAAAATAAAGAGACAAGAGAAAAAAGATGAAAAACATATCATGTTGAGTATGCTGAAGTAATCACAGAATGTGATTAAGACATCCAGGTTGGTTAGACCCACTGGTTCGGTTCTTTGAAACGAAATCACCAAGTTGGCTTACTTAAGGACTAAGCTGCGAAAGAGCCATGGCACACACACACGAGGAGTCTAGCTCAGATCACCCATTCAGATGATTGGACTTGGTATATCGAGTACTTTGAAGATTCATCGATTTTGACATGAAGCATTCTTTGAGGACTAAAATATGTCTAGCTATCAAGATTATCTCATGAGAGGTAATACAATGTGTGAAATATAATATCATGTCCGTTCGAGGGCGAGGCCCATATCACCTTGGGGGCGAGGCCCCACATCAGTTCAGTATCAGTTCTGTCGAGTATGGAATTCTGGGGGCGAGGCCCACATCAGTTCAGTATCAGTTCTGCCGAGTATGGCACTTTACGGGCGAGGCCCACATTATTATCAGTCTTTGCCGGGTATGGCACTCTGGGGGCGAGGCCCACACCATTATCAGTCTTTGCCGGGTATGGCACTCTACGGGTTGAGGCCCACATCGCTATCAGTCTTTGCCAGGTATGGCACTTTGGGGGCGAGGCCCACATCATTATCAGTCTTTGCCGGGTATGGCACTCTAGGGGTGAGGCCCACATCATTATCAGTCTTTGCCGGGTATGGCACTCTGCGGGTTGAGGCCCACATCACTATCAGTCTTTACCGGGTATGGCACTCTGGGGGCGAGACCCACATCATTATCAGTCTTTGCCTGGTATGGCACTCTGGGGTCGAGGCCCACATCATTAGCAGTCTTGTCGGGTATGGCACTCTAGGGGCGAGGCCCACATCATTATCAGTCTTTACCGGGTATGGCACTCTGCGGGTTGAGGCCCACATCATTATCAGTCTTTGCCGGGTATGACACTCTGGGGGCGAGGCCCACATCACTATCAGTCTTTGTCAGGTATGACACTCTTGGAGCGAGGCCCACATCATTATCAGGCTTTGCCGGGTATGGCACTCTGGTGGCGAGGCCCACATCGTTATCAGACTTTGCCGGGTATGGCACTTTGCGAGTTGAGGCCCACATCCCTATTAGTCTTTGGTGGATACGGCACTCCGGGTATGGAGACACATCAGTTCACATCAGTTTCTGCCGAGTACGGTATTCTGGGGGCGAGGCCCACATTACATCAGATCAGTATTGCCGGGTATGGTATTCTGGGGGCGAAGCCCATATTACATCAGTTTCAGTTTCTACCGGGAATGGCACTCCGAGAATGGAGATTTAGTCCGGGAACGGACAGCTCGAGAATGAGCACGCCGAGAATGGCACGCCGGGAATGGAACTCTGAGAATAGAGATTTAGTCCGGGAATGGACAGCTCGAGAATGAGCACGCCGAGAATGGCACGCCGGGAATGGCACTCCGAGAATGGAGATTTAGTCCGGGAATGGACAGCTCGAGAATGAGCACGCCGAGAATAGCACGTCAGGAATGGCACTCCGAGAATGGAGATTTAGTCCGGGAATGGACAGCTCGAGAATGAGCACGCCGGGAATGGCACTCCGGGAATAGAGATCGGTTCGGGAATAGACCACATCACGGTGATACTTCGGGAATGGACTTCATCACATCACATCACAGTAACACTCTGGGAATGGAGATCGGTTCGGAATTGGACCACAACACGGTGACAGTTCGGGAATGGACTTCATCACATCACATCATCGGTTCGGGAATGGACCACATCACGGTGATGGTTCGGGAATGGACCTCATCACATCACCTCACATCATCGGTTCGGGAATGGACCACAACATGGTGACGGTTCAGGAATGGACCACATCTCGGTGACGGTTCGGGAATGGACCTCATCACATCACCTCACATCATCGGTTCGGGAATGGACCACAACATGGTGATGGTTCGGGAATGGACTTCATCATACCACAGCACAACAACGGTTCGGGAATGGACCAGGGGTCGAAGCACCTCAACATCATCAACTCAACAACAGCAGGCGGACCATGCGGCAGCTGGCGAGCCAGGTAAGTAAAAATGCATTGCACGAAATTTGATAGGATTGTCACTATCACACACTGAACAAATCCCATCAAAGTGGGGGCGACTGTAGGCATTGCATTTTTGCATATCGAACCCGATGAGGAGTCTCGTAAGGAGGCACTACCTTTAAAGTCGTGGAAGTTACGGAAAACGGTCGTCGGAAAGGAGAAGTCAAGAATTGAAATATTATTGGTTTTGATTCACTAAGTTCGCTCGGAGTTCGCATGTTGAATCTTCATTTCGAGGTACATCTTTGGCCCTAAATTCCCGCAAACCACTCTAAGCCCACTTAAACACCTAAACTCACATCCAAAGCCCATGAAACCAAAATAGATCAAACGCCAAGCCCACCACCCATGAGGCCCACGTCCATGACACCAAAATTCACCCTCCTTGCACTATTCAAACATGATTTATCCTTCCACCACCATTTACTTTACACCTTTGATCTCACCTTTTACCTTGACACATAATTTCCAAGGCATTGTTAGATCAACCCCACATCATTTAGCCATCACACCCCACGCCCATCACCATCCCCTCTCATTTTCTTCTTTTTCCATCACCTTTTTTTGAATTTTCAACAAAGGATCACAATTATACATAACCTTTCTTCCATTTCCCAACAAAACATGTCATTTCATTTCCTTTCCTTTCAACCTTTATTCATTTTCAACAAAGAATCATAATTATACATTACCTTCCTTCCATTTCAAAACAAAACTTGTCATCAAATTGATTACCTTTCATTATCACTTGCCAATCTCATTAATGCCCTCTATTTGCCTATTTAAACCCTCATATTTCTGCCTTGGAAAACCTAATACACATCAAGAAAAGATTAAGCATTTTAGAAGATCAAAACAACTCTCTCTCTTCTCTCACGCATCAGCCCCTGCCTTCTCAAAATCAACGTATAGCCTCTCTCACATTGCCTTACTCTTGGCAACACCTGACCCGAGAAAACCACGCCTAACACTCACGCACCAGCCCCCCCACTCACATGTTGCAGCCTCCACTCATCAACCCTTCAGCACTTAGCACTCTCATCCACCACGCATCAAAAGCTTCCCTCCAACACGTACGTCCCAGCCTCTCTTCATTCAGAAACAAAACCTCCACGTAACTGCCCCTAATTTTCTCAATGCCATCCACCCACTCACGCCTAAACGCCCTTTGCCACGCACAAACCGGCCCCACTCACTTCCTCTAGCCACATAACCCTTCACGCCTTACTTCACAAATCCTCACTCAATTCACCCATCCACGCATCAGCCCCTCCACTCACGCAAATAACTAGCTCACACCTCACCCATTAAACAAATCAGCTCACATTAATTGCTCTCACCTTGAACGCATAAAATTCACGCACCATAAGCCCCCCACAAATTGCTTCCTTTCACGCACCATAAGCCTACCAGCAACTGCCTCACAAATCCCCTCTAAAATTCGCCCAAAACAGCAGCTCAACACACTCAAACAAACAGTCCCCAAATTCACCAAAACTGTGAATAAAAAACTGCACTTGAAAGTCTTCGAGAAACCGAACAAACAGCAGTCCAATACCCCTCAAAATTCACCAAAACAGCCAATAATTCATTGCAAACCAGTGAGCAAAGTGTGGAGATTTAAATTGCAGCGAATCGAAGTGGAAACAGCGGACGAAACAGCGAAACAGTGAGCAAAACAGCGAAACAGTGAACCGGTGGAATCGTGGTGTCTTAGCCTTTCCGACGGCCATATAACGCACCTCCAAAGAACGACAAAAAAAGGTTAGACCTGAGGGTTTATATTATTAAATTTATTCACATAAAATAATGATTTAAAAAATGTGTTTAGCATGAATAGTTAGTTTGGCATGTTTTTTTGGAATTTGTTCACATGAAATAATGATTTAGTGTATGATGTGATTTTGGGTGAATGAAATATGTGTTATTTCTTGTGGTATATTGGATGGAAACCCGGACATAAATTTCATAGCCGAATCCGAATGGACGGTATTATGGTTTGCACTCGGGATACAATGCCCCGTACCACTTGAAGGATACATGTATTCCATTTCATCCAACTTGTATTTGAGCATGATTAGGCATTAGACCGTTATTTTATTTCAAGCATGTTTTAGTTATTTATCTTTTGTATGAGGAATTTAAGTTTAGGTATGTTTAGATTACTATGTATGTAGCATGTTTAATGTGTGATGCCGAATGTTTGCCGTTGTAAAAATTTACTTTCAAAGCATGCGAATTTAGATTTAGGCCTATAGGAAGTTAGAGTAGTTTTACCAATGTATGTCTTGTAGACTTGGTTAATATTACATAAATCCATCCATTACAATTGACATAAGTAAGGGACCATTCCGAACCCAACGGTTTGAGGTCTTCCCTTGCGAGGGGAGAGTGCGGCCTTACATCATTTTCCCGGTTCACACCGGGTGGCGACTTCTTTATTCTCTGGTTTAGTCCTCCGTTGGCTACTCTGTACTCCCAACTAGGCCCTGAGTCTAGAACATCATGCGTCGCCCAGCTCCTGTGTCCTACAGTTGTGCTAAAAATATTTAAGAATTGAGGTTACAGTGGTGATTAAAATTACCGATTGTGGGTATGATTTGTTGTAAAATTTTATGTAGTACTAAGGGCAAAGATTTGGGATTTTTGAAGTGTTAGAAGTTTAGCAACTACGATGATAAGTGAAATTACTTAGAAATTAAGGGAGGTGTTGTCGAAATTTTCATAAAAAATTGAAATTAAAAATGGCCCATAAAAAAGTACGAACCTCTACGGCTTCTGGACCGATTTATGATGCCATAAAATTTTTGTCAGCGGGCGCTGAGCGTAGATTTGAAAATGAGTGGTGACAAAAAGTTCGAATCATGGAGTGGGGTTTTGACGTTAACCCCGGCCAATTTCCCCAAATTGATAGAATTATCATCGCTCGACACTGGTACAAGTTATGCTAATAACCTACCCCCGCATGCATTCTCGTGGTTAGAGAGTTTTACTCCAATGTTTACATGGACCAGGCATATCAGGTTTTAGTTAGAGGGAAACTGGTATCATTTGATATGTCTACAATTAACCGGTACTATAGGTTGTCTGATATGAAGGTAGATGAATATACGATAGCCATGGAGCACCTTGACATGGCTCATCTGACACAAACACTCTTCATCCCCAATACTGTATGGGATATGAGCAGCAGTGGAGAATATTTGAAGATGAGCTCGAGATATCTTAAACCAGATGCTAGGGTTTTGTTTTATTTTATGACCCATACACCGCTGCCAGGCACCCATATTACTAATGTAACGAAGGAAAAATGATTTTATTATTTTCTCTGCTGGAGGGACATATTGTTTATGTAGGTGGGCTGATATCAACCAACATTGGTCGGGCAGCACATTCTGCACACTGGCCAGGGTGCCGTTAGATTTAAGAGAAGAAACGATGCAGCCCATCACTGTATTATCTACACGAATCATACAACAACTCCAAGCAGAGAGACCAACTCAAGCCAGATCATTTATTGCACTTGCAACCTAAAACAACAACCTCAAACCGCGCGAAGATCATTGCAGCCCCGCTCCTTGTCACAACGTGTAGAACGATTGGAGTCTCGTGTCGATTACATTGCTCAACTGCTTCAACAAATGGCAAACCATCAGGGAATGAGTGATGATCAGATTTCAGCATATCCAGGGGACAACAGCGAGGATGACGACGGGGCTTAGGCTTGACTAAACCATGATAATATTTTTCCATTATCTTTATTTTTTTTTCTAACGCATTGGGGACAATGGTATATTTAGGTTTGGGGTGGGGTTGTATATGTTTATTGTTTTCTCTGTTATCTTTCTTCCTTTATGTTTTCATTTCTACATGTTTTATTTTATTTTTTGCATGTCATGTTGTTGGAAAAATTAAAAAAAATTGAGTCTAATGATGAGATTGTTTGTCTTAGTAAAAAGTTCTAGGAAATGATAAATGTTAATTTCACTTTCATCCTATATTTTGAGCATAATATCTAGGTCAGACTCATACACACAAAAAAATAGTTCTGGAGCACTTAGATAATAAGGAATTGACAAACTGACTAGTTAAAATAATCGGTTGATGATGAATGACCGTTTGCCTGAATATATGTTTATGTCTGCATTTATTTATGATGTGGAGGTATGATTATGATAAAAAATTATGTATAAAAATGACTAAGCTCTTACTTAGTAACCGGGCGTCTTACCTGGCCAGCAGTGATTGTTCGTGTCAAACGGTACGGCTTGAGTTAGTAATAAATAAGCCTCCACTTAGTAAGCAGACATCTTGCCTCAGTAAGTAGTGATCGTTCGCGTCAAACGGTAAAGCCTTAAAAAAATTATACCTAATTTTACTCATAATGTTGTTAGATAACTTATAATCGAAGCTGTTTGCAGAATTATTCACACACACATATAGAGTATGATTTAGATATTTTGTTCAAAGGAATGGATTGTAGTTGTACTATGTATTTTGAAGGTTCCTTTAACTTTGTTGCTAGACATTCTCTGAGGACATTATATAAATAGCTATTATTTTAGTTTATTTTATTTCTTTTTTTGTTTATTTGTGTGATTGCATGTGCATGATTGCCGTTTGTGGGTATCATCGTTGTAAACCCTCACGAGACTATAACTCGTCCACTAGGGACACCTAGGGGTTTAAAGGCTTGTTGCATACGCTAAATGCAACTGTGATCCCTATGAAAGTGGCTTAGATTAATTTAGTTTAAATTATTTATTTCATTTTGTTTTGTTGTTTTGCTCGAGGACTAGCAAATGTTAGGTTTGGGGGTGTGATAAGCGGAAAATATATCAATATTTACAACCTATTTTACCTAATATTTTGTACGGTTTCTCGAATTTTATGAATTTTTTGATGTGTTTTTGTTTATTTTGTAGATAAATAAAGTTTCGGGACACAATGGAATCAACTCGGGGCTAAAACAACGAGAAATGGATGAAAAATGGTAAAATGGGAATTTCAGCATAGCTCGTGTTGCGACGCGTAGGACGTGTACATCGCGACGCGTCAACATCAGTATTGAAAGTGCAAGCTACCGACACTCGGCATTAATTATTCATCGCATCGCGACGTGCGGCGATAACATGTACACGTGTCAAGCATCCACACACGTCGCGACGCGCAAGGTAGAATTTTACCTATAAATTGAAGTTGATTTCATTTAGAATTTTCATGCTTTCCTTAGCTTTCTTAATAAGGAACTGAGGATTGTATCTTTTATTTATATATTTATTATAATGTATTTTTATTTTAAATTGTAATAATAATTTGTGTATTTTTACTTTCTTTTTTGTTTTGTATTTAATTTTTGCTAGAGGAATGGTGAAACCTTTAATATGAAACGGTTGATTAATATCACTTACTTTATAATATGGAAATTATAATTTAATAATATGGATTAATGTTGACACTGCTTTAATGGCTGGTTTTATTTTTTTGACATAATGTGACACCGCCTATATAGTCAGTCTTTAAGTGACAGATGATTACCACCTATATGGCTGGTTTATAGACAAATAATGACACTTCTTTTATGGCTGGTTTGACTTAATTGGGTAACACTGATAATTTCTATATTATAATAATGTGAGATTTCTACATTTGAAATATTAAAGGTGGATCCCCTAACCCCAGCATTATTTTTATTCTAGGGAAATGATGATGCACATATTCACGAATTTAATGATTGACCTTCTTTATATAATGTGTGATGTTTTGGCTTGTTTATTGAATCTTAAGCTTAATGCTTCTTGTTTCCTTATCACAATAAGATTGATGTGGTAAACTTAAAATGAACTTGGAAAAAAGATTTTAGGTTTCAACCTTAGATTCAATAGCTCACGATCTCATCTTAGAGATTTCCTTCCAGGATAGGAATATACATGTCGGGCGTGGGAAGCCACAATTGGAACTTGAACTTAATGAATTCAGGGTTTCTTAATTAACATAGGAATATAGTTAATTTGGTTACTTTGGGTGTTTACATCTGACCATATGAAGAGGCTTACATATATCTTCATGTTCCAAGTTAACGACTAGACTATTACACATGTATAGGAGAATCAATTCATCATTAGAGTAATATAGGGCGGATTCACAACCCTATATGTTTTATTTATTATTAATTTCCTTTGTTTTATTTTGTTTTTTTATTTAATTAGTTAATCCACATTCAACCAACGAACAGTCCATTCTTACTTCAATTAGATACCTGTAAACATTTAGCGTCAGTAATTAATAACATCGTAGAAATTAAGTTCTCGTGGGATCGATATTTTTATACTACTTGAGCGATACGTACGCTTGCGTAATTTGTGTGATTTCACCGATCAAATTTTTGACGCCATTGTCGGGGACTTAATTTTCTTGTATTATTTCACAATGAATAGATTGGATTTGGTGTCAAACAAGGAAAGGATTTGATTGATTGGGGGACAAATTTTGGTGAATTATAAAGGTTGAATATTTGATTGGTGTTAATCAGGCATTTAATTTGTTAGATTAGGAAGTCAATATTTTTAATTGGTTATGATTGATTTAATTAGGCATAATATTTCTTTAATTTAGTATATAATATTTTAAGTTCGGAAGTTACAATATTTTAATTTGGTATAATTATATTTTATGTTTTATTTAATTTGGTAAATGGTTTAATTATTTTATTTAATTCAATTACATTATTTAATTAATATTTAATTTAATATTTGATTTAATTTGGAGGTATTTTAGGGTGATATGGGCGTGCGGGCCTAGATGGTGGGCGTGGGCTTGGTGATGGTGGGTTAGGTGTTGTGTTGGCTAAATGAGTGGGTTTGGGCCAAGATTAAAAGGTTTGCGGGTTTTTTTGGGCCGAGCATAATTTTTAAAACGGAGTTCCAACAAGCGAACCCGAAGCTAAACACGTGAACTAAATCCAACAAAACGTCAATTCTTGACTCTTCCCTTCCGACGTTCGTTTCCCGCGGCTTCCGGGACTTAAAAGATAGTGCCTCCAAATGAGACTTGTCATCGGGTTTCACATGCAAAAATGCAATGCCTACAGTCGCCCCCACTTTGATAGAACTTGTGCAGTGTGTGACAGTGACAATCCTATCAAAAGTCTATGCAATGTATTTTTACTTACCTGGCTCGCTAGCTGCCACTTAACTTGCCATGTAGCTTCGAAATGAGTGGATGAGAGGTGGTTCATTCTCGAACCGCCGAGTGGGTCTTGTTCCCAAGTTGAATTGAGTTGTATTATGGGTTTTGTTCCCGATTTGAATTGAGATAAGGGTCTTCTTCCCTGAACTGTGGGTCTTGTTCCTGATTTGAGTTGAGGTAAGGGTCTTCTTCCCTGAACTGTGGGTCTTGTTCCCGATTTGAGTTGAGGTAAGGGTCTTCTTCCCTGAACTGTGGGTCTTGTTCCCGATTTGAGTTGAGGTAAGGGTATTCTTCCCTGGATTGTAGGTCTTGTTCCCGATTTGAGTTGAGATAAGGGTCTTCTTCCATGAACTGTGGGTCTTGTTCCTGATTTGAGTTGAGGTAAGGTCTTCTTCCCTGAACTGTGGGTCTTGTTCCCGATTTGAGTTGAGGTAAGGGTCTTCCTCCCTGAACTGTGGGTCTTGTTCCCGATTTGAGTTGAGGTAAGGGTCTTCTTCCCTGAACTGTGGGTCTTGTTCCCGATTTGAGTTGAGATAAGGGTCTTTTTCCCTGAACTGTGGGTCTTGTTCCCGATTTGAGTTGAGATAAGGGTCTTTTTCCCTGAACTGTGGGTCTTGTTCCCGATTTGAGTTGAGACAAGGGTCTTCTTCCCTGAACTGTGGGCCTTGTTCCCGATTTGAGTTAAGACAAGGGTCTTCTTCCCCGAATTGTGGGTCTTGTTCCCGATTTGAGTTGAGATAAGGGTCTTCTTCCCTGAACTGTGGGTCTTTTTCCCAGAGTGCCATACCCGGAAAAATTGATTCTGATAATGATGTGGGCCTCGCCCCCAGAGTGACGTACACGGCAAAACTGATACTGATGTGTCTCCATACCCGGAGTGCCATACCCGACAAAACTGATTCTGTTAAGGGTGTGGGCCTCTCCCCCAGTTTGATGTGGGCCTCGCCTTAAATTGATAATGACATGGGCCTCGCCCCTAGGACTCATCCCCAAGACTGAAACTGATATGGGACTCAACCCTGGGATTTATCCCCGAAACTACTACTCATATGTTGCTGATTCTAGTTGGCTTGCCGCTTTCTCTTTTCTTCTTTGAAACCTGTGAATACAAAACAAAACAAACACAAAAAAGAATACAAAATAGGTTACGTGTAGGCATGCATGTATGAGTGAATTTTCTATCCCGTTGGGTTAGGTCTTCTGCCAATTCCTCTGGTGACCATTCTTCCATTCCTCAGGCAAAGTACAGCTTCAATCTGTCAACATTGATCGGCCTGGTGAACTCGTTCCCTTCCAAATCTGACAGTCTCACTGCCCATATTTCCCACTTTTTGAATGGCTATCTTATCTTTTCTGCTTGCTTCTTTTGAAGATTCCCTGTGTTCTAAATATCGCTGAGTATCATAGTACCAAGGTTTAATGCTTTTGTCAAATAAACTCATGTTGCAGGAAGAGGCTTAGGCAAGTAAACGGGATGAACGTCTTTATTATCGTTGAGAAAAAAAAGTTCGAACAAGCAAGCAAAATCAATGTCTTTATTTAAAAATGCTGGATCAAATAGACTATGAGGAACAGCTCCATCATCCGCAGCACTGCCTTCTTCCTTGGCCTATGGTTCTTCGCTGTCAACCATGTAAGAAGCTTGGTGGTTGAGGGTTTGGAGGACAAAGGTTTCGGGTAGGCCATAGTTGATCATGTAGGTGGGTGGTGGAACAAAGTTGTAGTTTGGTAGAGGGTTTATGTGTGTGTTGGGTTGTTCTTTCTCTGGGTCGGGTATTTTGTGAGCATCGATGAGGTTTTGGATTTCATGCCTAAGGCAGGGGCAGTTGTCAGTGTCATGGCCTTTTTGTTGGTGGAAGTGGCAATATTGGTTCAGGTCAAAGTATTGTGGCACAAGGTTTGGGATTGGTCTAGGGTCTAAATGCTTCAGGAGTCCTTGTCCTTTCAATTTCTCAAGCACATTTGACATAGGTCTACCAAGATTGGAGCATCGCCTATTTCTGACGGTAGCGACCTCGGCCGTAGTGGGCTTGGTCTCAGAATGCCCCCAAAAGTTCTTTTATTCTGGCCATAAAACTTTATGTTTTCAGCCTCCTCTTCTTCAATATCCATAACAGTCTCCCTCAACTGTCGGAAATCCACAATCATGGAGGTCATCCTCCTCAGCTTGCCATAAATTGAGGGCTTAGTACCCTTGATAATCATCTTAATCTGGTCCTTCTCTGAAGGCCGAGTCTGCATTTTCAAAAGTTGACCTCTCCAGCGGTCTACATACTCTTTGAAGCTCTCCTCCGACTTCTGCTTAGTATTCTCCAAATCTCGGAGTGACAAATCAATCTCCAAGTCCGTAACATACTGTTTTAGAAATGCATCTACCAATTCCTTCCAATTTTCTTTAACTTTTTTCTCAAGGCTGTGATACCACACTACGGGTGCCCCCTCGAGCGACATCCCGAACATTTTCTGGACCTGGCGCTTGGATAAACCCATTGAACTTATAACTGAAACATACTGATGGAGATAGACCTTTGGATCCCCATTCCCGTTAAATTTGGCAATGTCGGGCATTCTGAACTGAGCAGGCAACTGTTCCTCAAAGGTCATCGCCTCATAGTCTAGTAAGTCTTCATCTTTACCCTTCATTTTACGGGTAACAGACTCTACCTGGTCACGGAGTTTCTGCAATTCTGCCTGAGACCCAACTTTTCTCCTGGTGGCATAATCAGCCATATCATCATCAAAAGCGGGGATGTGATCCCCCAACCCATTCGGAGGCTCCTCACGTCTTACATTCTCAGAGTTTCCCCCAGCACAGGGCACAGCCATATTTTTCATGGCAGTAGTCAAGGCTTGCAATTGTTCAGTAATCTTGGCGAAACCATTCTCCAACTGATCTATCCGGGATACCTCATTATCGGATGTACTCATATATGTTACCGGTCTTTTAGTGAGTCTTCTCTCTTCCCTAACCCAACGGAAATCTTTGATGTCGTTTATAAACATATAGGGTGTTAACATGATGTATGTATGTATGAGGTGCATGAGATGCATGTAACATATAGAACATACTAAATCAATTAAAATTTTCAAACAAATCGGCCCATTATCATTTTAGAAGCTTTTAGGCTAACTGTCATAGGAGTGAACCCGTCCCAGTTTAAATGGTCCAACGAGTTCACATCTCATGGCAAGGAGTCCAACTAAATCCAAATGGTAATGTTCCGAACACAAGCACATGATGGCACATTGGCGTTTTAGAAGCTTTTGGCCCAATCGTCATAAGATATGTTCTTATCACAGTTTAAATGGCCCAACAAGCCCATACCTCATGACAAAAGGTCCAAATGGATCCAAACGGCGATGTTCCCAAACAAAAGCATAAAAGAAAGGTAATGCAAACATAGAATAATAATTTCTATAGAGTGGCCCACCAACATTTCAGAAGCTTTGGGCGTAATAGTCATAGGATATGAACTCGCCCCAGTTTAAATGGCCCAGCAAGTTCGTATTTCTGAAAAAAAAGTCCAACTGCATCCAAATGAGGATGGCCCACAAACACAAGGAAATAGTTATTATAGGTCATACAACCCCGGTCTACGTGTGGGTTCGCAAGAGTGTAGACAAAGGCTCTCACCGGCGAAGGATGGCCCACAACTAGGTCTCCACACTCAAGGGTTCGAGCGACCAAGTGAGCGCACCCTTTTTTATTCACTAAGGTACGTGCCAACGAGCTATGGTGTGTGACTGACTGTCAAATGGACTTCCCGTTGTAGATTCCCCAGAGGGAGGGTGGAGCGAGGCTCACTTAAATACCCAAGCCTCTTAGGCTCTTATCGCTTGGTGTCAGGAATAAACAACGAGTCCTCCAAATTAGTCCATCACAATAGACTACGAGTAGATGGCTATTTAGGTGCCTACGCAGCTTTTCCTTCTAGAAAGGTAGTGAGTGAAGGAAGACACCAAACCATTACCTAGCCTCAAAATGCCTTTGATGAAACCTCTTTTAACCCACGGTAGACATGGTCAATTAAAGCACAAATCATAATATTACAAGACATTATTTCGGGGCCGATTCTCTATCCCCAGTGGAGTCGCCAGACTGTGGGACACAGAAACTGGGCGACGCATGTTGTCCCGGGCTCGCGGCACGGTTGGGAGTACGGAGTAGCCCGCGGGGGACTAAACCGGAGAATAATGGAGTCGCCACCCGGTGTGAACCGCGACAAAGATTTAAGGCCGCACTCACCCCTCGCGAGGGAAGACCTCAAACCATTGGGTTCGGAATAGTCTCTTACTTATGCCACTTGTAATAAAATGATTTGTGCAATAATCTAAGCAAGCCTAAGCAACATATTTCCAAGGATAAGTCACTCCTAAGTTTGCATGCATAGGTACAAAGCTCATATCTAAGTTAACATATAACACATTTTCATGCTTGCATACAACCTATTTGTATATAATCCATGTCTGAATTCATGCGTAAAGATAAATTGACATACGGAATACATACAATCTCACATTGGTAGGCACAGAAGCGCAAACACATAGCATTCATACAAGCATGCATATTAAGGAAATACACTTAAGCTCATAATAGAAATAGATAACTAAAGAGGTAATACAAATGCATAAGGTAAAAAAAGATAACTATATGCTAAGATAGACATGTCGTGATGTGATGCAGGAGGACCTGTTTACCATGGGTGTTCGTGCGGCGTTCATATATGCGTTCGAACGGTAAACAGAAGGTTCACGTTCGTATAGCGTTTGATAATGCATTCGAACGAGTTTAGACAGAAAACATACGTTCGTGCGGCGTTCCGAAACACGTTCGAACGGGGTTACAGCAGTGACCTCCAAAATGCAGTAAACAACATGACACATACATGAACGGATGAATAGATGACACCTAATAAATAATAACGGGCTAAAAGCGCGGCAAAGCATCGTGGTATAGGATTTTAACCTCTCAAAAAAGAGGACCTTTAATCGCACTTACTAAGCCCATGCGCAATCAACATAATACATATATAAAAAAGTAAAGACAATGATATCGGACTTCGTATACCCGATTGAACACATCTTACATTCAACCGAATATACATCAACTGACGCGATAAAGCATCGTGGTAAAGGGTTTTAACCCCTCAAAACAGGGGACCTCTAATCCAACTTACTAAGCCCATGTGCTCGATCACGTAATGCATATAAAAAATAAAGACAATATTATCGGACTTCCTATTTCCGATTGAACACATCTTACATTCAATCGAATATACATCAACCGGTGTGGCAAAGCATTGTGGTAAAGGATTTTAACCCCTCAGAATAGGGGACCTCTAATCCAACTTACTAAGCCCATGCGCTCGATCACGTAATGCATATAAAAATAAAGACAACAATATCGGACTTCGTATACCCGATTGAACACATCTTACATTCAACCGAATATACATCAACCGGCGCGGAAAAGCATCGTGGTAAAGGATTTTAACCCCTCAGAATAGGGGACCTTTAATCCAACTTACTAAGCCCATGCGCTCGATCACATCATTACATAAACAAATAACATGCGGAAATCAAGTAATGAATGACAAACAAATCAAAACAACATAAAACAAAATATGCGTCGTTTACTCAAGTGGTACATGGAGTTGTATCCCGAGTACAGATTATACTACCGTCCATTCAGAATCGGCTATGAAATTTATGTATGGGTTTCCATCCTATATACCACAAGAGGAGACACATTTTTCATTTTATTCAAGGGCCACAACATACATCATTTTGCAATATATGCATATTTATCTACTCAATGGCCACAACATGCATTTTAATATAGTAATCATGCGAACAAAACTCAATAAATAATAAAGATAAAACTGAAAACAAGTGTGAAAAATACCCTCAGGTCTAACCTTTTTTGCCGACTTTCGGACTTACGTTTCACGGAGATCGGAAGGGTTAAAGCTCCTCAACTTCTCCGGTTCACTGGTTTAGCGTCTTAGCTCACTGTTTTACTATTTTGCTTGTTGTTTGACCTCCGTTTTGCTGATGTTTTATCTGTATTTTCTGCTTACTGTTTCAGGTCTTCAAAGCTACTATTTTTGCATTTTTTAGAGGTCCAGGGGCTGCTGTTTTTTCGGTTGTTTTAATGGTTTAAGGTACAGTTTTTAGTTACTGTTTTAGGTGATTTAGGGACTGTTTTGGGCGGTTTCTGGACTGATTTAGTGCAGTTTGCTGGCTGTTTGGAGAAGAGGCTGCAGTGTGTTTGTGGCGTGTGGAAAGGGGTTCAGACGTGTTGAGTGAATGGACGTTGATGGCTTAAAAGGGGCATGTGGCGTGCGGGCTTTGAAGGTCAGTGTTTATAGTATGCGCTTGTTGAATGAGGGCAGGCTGTGCAGTGTGTGGTCATGGCATCCAAGGTGAGGCAGCATGTGGGGGTGTTTGTTGCTTTCTACATTAGTGGGGGCAGGCTTGTGGGCGCTTAATTGGCAGTGAAGGGGGAGTAAACCGGGCAGTGTGGCGTGAGGATCTGGCCGTGGTGCGTCAAGGGGCAATGAGGCTTATGCGTTTGTTTGCTCTCGGCGTTAGTGGCTGTGGGTGTGTGAGACGTGAATTGTGAGAAATTGGAGATGGGGTTGGCTTTGGTTTTGGGTTGTTTATATAGACAAGGGCTAGGGCTTTCCTTGTCTCACAAGGAATAGATTGGATTTGGTGTCAAACAAGGAAAGGATTTGATTGATTGGGGGGACAAATTTTGGTGAATTATGAAGGTTGAATATTTGATTGGTGTTAATTAGGCATTTAATTTGTTAGATTAGGAAGTTAATATTTTTAATTGGTTATGATTGATTTTAATTAGGCATAATATTTCTTTAATTTAGTATATAATATTTTAAGTTAGGAAGTTTCAATATTTTAATTTGGAATAATTATATTTTATGTCTTATTTAATTTGGTAAATGGTTTAATTATTTTATTTAATTCAATTACATTATTAATTAATATTTAATTTAATATTTGATTTAATTTGGAGGTATTTTAGGGTGATATGGGCGTGCGGGCCTAGATGGTGGGCGTGGGCTTGGTGATAGTGGGTGTGGGCTTGGTGATGGTGGGTTAGGTGTTGTGTTGGCTAAATGAGTGGGTTTGGGCCAAGATTAAAAGGTTTGCGGGTTTTTTTGGGCCGAGCATAATTTTTAAAATGGAGGTCCAACAAACGAACCTGAAGCTAAACACATGAACTAAATCCAACAAAACATCAATTCTTGACTCTTCCCTTCCGAGGTCCGTTTCATGCGGCTTCCGCGACTTAAAAGATAGTGCCTCCAAATGAGACTCATCATCGGGTTTTACATCCAAAAATGCAATGCCTACACATACTATAAGCATCTAATCCTTAGTTCTGATTAAGAAATTAATGAGTCTATTTGGAAAGCATAATGGATAAAGCACTAAAGTTATCATCACATGAATATTCCAAATATCATGTTCTACTGTTTGGTTAACTTCGGGCTTAGGCTCGAGATGTCACTATATCAAATAATGTAACTTCTCGGTTTTCAGGACTATCATGAAGTTTTTATTCCCAATTTGAAAATTAAAGTCGTTCAAATACGTTTTCTCTCAGGATTATGTTTTAAACACTAATCTTTCAATTATCTTGATTCTAATAGTCCAACTATTAATCAACGATTTTAGGTACTATTGATTATAATGATTACTATAGTCCAACTATATAATCAACTATAATTTAATTGATTAAATTCAATTATATTGATTACTATAATCCAATTATAAAATCAACTATAATTTAATTGAAATGGTTAATTCAAATATATTGATTACTATAATCCAATTATATAATCAACTATAAATGAAATAGTTTGAATATAGTCCAATTGTTCAATTAAACAATGATTAATTATTAGTCCAACTAATATATTAATGTAACGACGAAAAATTGAAATGAGCGCATATGGCAAGTAACTAAACAAATATTGCAAATTTAATACTTGCCTCTCACTATTTTTCGGCGAGCCTTTAACCCTCTCTTGAGTACTCGGGAAACCTTGTTTCCTAGTGGGCTAGGATCCCGTTAAATAACACACAATCTTGACTTTGGCCAACAAATTGTATGATAATTAACTAGGTAGATCTCTAAGATCAATTGGATCCCATCCAATTCCTAGATCCAGTAGGTTGACATCCAAGTCCGAAACATATATCCTATATATGCCAATATATGTAATATATTCCCTAACCTTTTTCCTCTGAATCAACTAAGCCTTGGCTTTGGCACAAAAAACTTAGTGATCCCAGTTAAGCGGAACCCATTGACCTTGGAAAGCTTCGTAATCAATGTCGATGGACAAGAAGTGATCTTGACTTTGGCCAACAAATCACAACTTGGACAAGACACCGATATGGAACAAAGCCTTCATGATTCAAACACATCCGCGACAGACAAAGGTCTTGACTTTGGCCAACAAACCAATGCCAGTCTTGGATCTTGAGTAAGAATCACTCAATGGAAGGAAAATCGCTTAATATATAGTTAGGGTTTTTTCACGTAATTGGCAACTAATTAATTATATTTTTTAAGGTCTCATCATCATACACCCTTAAACATGCATTCTAAACACATAATAAGGCGTGTAAATAAATAAATATAATAATGATATGCGGATGGATATTTAAACATATTGTTCCTAGAACAAATCTCTCTATTTCCTCTCTCCCGCTAGCACAAGTATTACTTCTACCCGATTACATAACACTTCTAAAGAAACCTCATTTACATTGAGGGGAATAGGTGAGAAGAGAAATACACAGAGTCATGAGGTAATAGGCTGGACACGCAGGTCCAATTAATAAATTCTAAATTTATTACACAATTTCCAAAATTGCCCTCACCCATCTAATATCCATCCGATATACATTATTCATACATCACATCCATGTATTCACACAAAGCATGTTATCAATCAATCTAATCCAATTAATTAATCTGAAATTAATGACCATCCAATGTTCAAACAACGATTTGATTTTGCGCGAGTCCAACTCGTTTTGAGAATAAGTACGCAAAGTACGAATTCTTGAATTATATTAAACTACAACATTAAATCCAATTTAATTTGCATTTAATACTAATTCATTATTTAGTATTAAATGTAAATTATTGTTGGGTTTCTATTAAGTCCCAAGGATCAAATCAAGATACCATTGTTAGGTTTCTATTAAGTCCCAAGGATCAAATCAAGTAAGAAAATCATGTGAATACTCAAAGAAGTTGCGGAATACTTACAATGGTCGGTTGAGCGATGCGACGAACACAAAAACTTCTTTTCCTCCTCCATGAAGCTCACGGCAGTGGGCTATTTTGTTTCCTCCAAATTCGGCCATGGATGATCCACCAAGCTCCAAGCTTTGTGTTGTGTATTCCATGCTCACGAAATTAGTTCCCTACCACCTTAGGATGACTCCTTTGTGTGCTAGCACTTGGTAATTTTTGCCACAAAAATCACCTTCTTCCTTCTCCTTGCTCACGGTTTTTGCAGTAAAAATGAGAAGAAAAATGGCCTAAGCCGAGAGAGAGATGATAGTGAATGGAGAGAGAGAGTTGGTTTATTTGGTTTGTGTATCTAATACACAAAAATCAAATCCAAAAAATTGTAATAGCCTTTCCAAAAGTCAAATACAATTTTGGAGACAAAAAGCAATTAATGCTTTCCAACCGCCACCATCAATCACAAGTGACATGTTGTCAAATCACTCAAAGTGACTAGACATCACATCAATCGATTGACTAGTGATTTCATGCTAAATGTGACTTGTGGGCCGCACTTAAATTCACAATGCGAGTGTGCCCGCAAACACTCCCGGGCTCGGTTCGCTAATTCTAAATTAACGATTTTTCCATTGCGACGTTATTAAATAATTATGCCTAGCAAAATCACTATTCACGTCGCTAACGAATTAATTCTAAATTAACTCGTTTGCCAGAATTAAAATCTAATTTTAATTCCTTGTCGAAATCCAATTTCGTATAATATATCGAATATATTATTTTATCGATTAATTCCAAAATAATCGTTTTCTCTCTTTAATTAATATTTTATCCCAGATAAAATATCTCTGTAATTAATCCAAGATTAATTTTCCCTCTTTACTAATTAATCCCAGATTAATAAAGTGCGAGTCATACGTCATCGGTGAATCTTCGGGAAGCGACCCATGAGATCCCCGGATATGTTGGCAGTAAATCCGGTCGTCGGACTATCCGAACACGTAAGTACCTAGTACTACGTTTTTACCGATTTACAAGACAAGGTTGGCTTCTAGCAAAGCGCCATGCCTACCCAATTCTCCAGAAATATCCTTACAGGAATATACGATCTATATCAGGCGTAGTATACGTAGTATTGCGTATTTCGATCCAGTATCGGATGTCATGTGCAAGGCCTGGGGCTGGAAATGTGTCTGCCCCGTACGAAGCACATATCGGATCTCTGGTAACTAGTCTCTATAATCGGTAAACATGACCTAGTCATAATATCCCGATAGCTGCAGCATATAAGAGAACCAGTTCCGTATCCTACGTGATCATCATCTCCACTATGACTGGAGTGATACTTCCATCTTGACATCACACCCAATACACTACGATTCTCAATATACCCAGAAGAGGCGTACACAGAACCTATTAAAGCCATGGACGACCAAAACCAAAGTAAATTGATTGTCGCAAGTATTAGCGGTGCAAGTCTCAGGTTAAGACCAAATACACCTACCCTGATTCGGACTTCCATAGACACATAGTCATACTACCAATGGAATTCCGAGGGGTCTATCCAGAGCGAAGCTGTTTCCGTAGCATCTGTAAACACAACCTCCTATTACACTTGCATGAGTATCCTATACCCAAATATATGAGAACTATTCTGTTATGCTCCCATAACACGCACAAGTGCAATACTAGTCTATTCCGCATTATCGATGTCCAATCTCGATAATACTATGACTAGGGATATTTAATGATTAAACCTTTATGGATTGATACTGTCTCGTATCTTATCAATCCGGAACTAATCATATGGACCTTCTATCATTTATTCATCTTGGTAATCTAATTACAAATGATAAAAGAGCAATTTCCTTTGTCACATAGTTAATTTGTACAACAACACCATGATATGTACAAATAGTGATGCTATGGGCCATAACTGTCCAACATCATGACACTATCAACATCATACATTTGACCATATGGGTAGACACTTTCCGTACCCTAGGTCAATAGGTGGGGATACAGTGAGGGGATGGACCGTATCATATGTCAATCTCATATAGAATGGGTATATATATCTTCCCTTCTCACTTGGGGGCCTTGGCATATTGCTAGTTGTCAACCTTGGTCATTAAAATCGAACGACCATCTGATCAGAGGATAATTTATATTCGATTAAATTATCACGATTCATTTCATGTCCAACTTGAGGGGAACCTAAAAGGTCACACACAATAAAGTCAAAATCAATGGTTAACAGTGCACAGTACAAATATAACATCATATATGATTGCTGTAGGAATTGTTCATAAATGGTTCAATGTGTTTAATTATTGAAAAGATCATTTATGAGATTCCATAGTAGCTTAAGGATTGGTGAATGACGATAGGGGCACTTTGGGAATTGGAATAAAAAAATTTACTATTCACGTGAATAGTAATGTGAATAGTAAAAAAAATTTGTTATTTGTTTTGAATTCCAATTCGGCCCAAACTCTTATTAGGGTTTTATAATCTCATTAAACCACTAAATTAAGATCCAATGGCTAAGATTAAATTAGTTTTTATCCCACATCAGATTCTTAATTAATTTTGTTGTCTTTGGAGCACTATATAAACCCAAAGAATTCATAAAAAAAATTTTACACCAAAACCTTTCATATCTTGGGTTTATATAAGTGAGCAACTCTAAAGTATAAGAGTAAGCCATTGATTTTGAGGATCCTTAAGTCTAATTGACTAGAGGAACCTCGAGTTAAAAGTTTTGAAGTATTTGCCTAGGCTAGCACCAATGGCAAAATACCTGTGCACTCAAGGCGTAGTCTTGCCGTTGAGTTTTGGCTTTGGTGTGTGTATCTTTGGAGGCCACACACTTGGGTGGCTCTTTGGAACGTGGAAGAGCTTGCTGAGTTTGAGAAAAGCTTGTAGATTGGAGGGAGGACTGGAGGAGTCTATAGTTCAAGTAAGTCTTTTTCTTTATTTTAATTAGAGTTCTTATGATAGTTAGCATGTTTAGGTTTATGTTCTTTGCATGTTTTATGAGTTTTATGCTTATAATATATAGTCAAATGCCTAGGCTTGTATAATAATCAAAAAAAAATGGGTCTTGGGCAAAGGGAAAGCGGCATAACAATTTTTATTTTCCGTTGCGCACTCTCGGCCGCTTCCCAACAGTGGTATCAGCGCGCCATTTTTGTTTTGATTAGTTCTCACTCATTTGAACTCGAAATTGGGTGTTTAAAGGCTCGTTGGAAAGCTAACACCCTGACCTTAATGTTAGGACAAGTTTTGCATGATTTGAATTGTGAAATTGCATTTAAATTTCACGCATCCGTAGAAAAACGTGATTAATAAATTTATTTGAATAAAATAAAATGCAATATCATAATTAAATATTAATCAAAGTTATTTAATACCTAAAATAATTCCAACATATTAAAAATCATATGCTTGATGATTCTATGTATGATTAGAATTGGCATGATTATTTTAGGGTGTGCAAGCATCTAGAGTCTTTCTAAGAAATAGAGAGTGTATTGCTTATCCCTTAGCTAATTAATTATTCCGTGATGAACATAGATATTTATTACCTTTAAGGCTAATAAATATAAATCACTTGTTTATAATAAAATAAATTATAAAAGATATAAGTGGGTTAGGACCAAGGGGTTAATAAAACTTTCCAAACTAAAGTTAATTTAACCAAAGGTATTACTAGAGTTAGATAATGATTTGGTGTCTTCCTTCACTCACTACCTTTTTATAGCCAAAAGGAAAAGCTGTGAAGACATCTAGATAATCATTTACTCAAAGCTTACCTTAAAGCATATTTAAAGTGTTGGAATAATTTGGAGAATCTATTGTTTATTCTTGTCACCAAGGCAATAAGAGCCTAAGAGGTAAGGGTATTTAAGAGAGTTCGCTCCACCCTCCCTCTGGGGAATTTTCAATTGAGGAATCCATTTGACAGTTATTCACTTAAACTTGCTAAAATCCTCAATAATAATTTAAGTCTAAAATTTTCCTCCCATTGTAAAGTATAGACCCAAAGGGCTTAAACCGTATTGGCAGAACTAGGCTTTACTAGACTGACCAATACCAATTTGTCCCTAAATCATACTATTGACAATGGTTTGACTTTTCTGAGTCATAAGACGCAGAAACCCTTAGGCGTGGTCGTATAACTTAGTGGAAAAGATTGGGTGTCCACAAGGACTAGCATAAGCTATGGCATGTTTGATTGCCCAACCCAATGATCAAGGAATTGTGATTTATATCATAAATTGGTTGGGAACCTACCTAATTATCGTATATTGTAACGACTGGCCCTAGTCGGAGTTATAAAATGATGATAATGGGATCCTTGCCCATAAGAAATCCATCATATTGGGGTTGATGCGATTTCCTAAAAATTTTAAAACAATTGAGTAGGAGCAACTTCATAATATTAAAAGTCCATGTTATTATGAAACATTATTGAAAACATATTCCTAATTTTAACATTTTCTCTTAACAAGTGGGTTAAAATATTTCACAAACATTCAAATGTCAAATAGAGTATCACTTTGTTCCATCCTTGATGAGCATAAGCTCAAAGGGGACAACTACAATGACTGGTTTAGAAACCTTAAAATTGTCTTACGACAAGAAAAGATTTTCTATGTTTTTGAAAGACCAATTCCCCCTGAACTCACAGAAGATACTGACCAAGATACATTTGATGCTTGGAAGAAACACGTCGATGATGATGAGAAAGAAGTTTGCATAATGCTTGGCTCTATGTCGGATAAACTTCTGAAAGCTCACGAAGATATGGATGCTCAAACCATCATCTTTCACTTGAAGGAGTTGTATGCAACTTCTGTTCATACCATGAGATTCCAGGTGTCATGTGTCTTATTCCAAACAAGGTATAAGGAAGGATCTGTTAGTGGACATGTGCTTGTTGAAGTTTCTAGGTCCATAGGATCGAATAACAAACATGAAACGAGAGCGAATACAAATCGAGAAAGTTGCGGAATACTTACATCGAGCGGTTGAGCGACGCAGAGGCAACAAAATCAAAGTTTCTGCCCACTGGTTTCACACCTACTGTAGCAGTTCACCTCACTGGTTTGCACCATTTTGGTCTCCTTCGTCAAGCTCCAAACTTCGTCGAATGGTTCCCGGCTCATGGGTGAGCTTCCCTATCACCTTCGCATGTCTCTCGGAGTGCTAGCTCGCTTGAAATTTGCCACAAATCTCATCACACTTGCTTCCCTTGCTCACGGTTTTTGTGAGAAACCAGTGAACAATTTCAGCCCTCCATGGGCATGAATGAGGAGAGAAATTGGAGAGAGGAAGAGTTGTTTGGTTGGTGGAGGAAAGTGTATCAAATACACAAAATTAATCTTCCAAAATTAATTACACATTTTCTCTTTCCAAAAGTCAGCCTTTAAAGCTTCCATCAACTCACACATCATTCCCATCAATCAATGAATAGTGACTGCGTCAATCACTCAAATGAAAGACATCCATCACTTGATTGACGGATGAATTGTGACGCTAGAATCGACTAGCGATTTGACGTTTCATTTGATTTGCCGCACCGAATTCGAAATGCGAATGCACTCGCAAATAATCTCGGGCTCGGGTTCGCTATATTCTAAATTAACGAACTTTCCGTTATTGCGTCGTTATTAAATCTAATTTAATTAAATAATCATGCCAAGCATAATTACTATTCACATCGCTAACGAATTTAATTCGTTCGCCCGAATTAAATCTAATTAATTCCGGTCGAAATCTAATTTCGTTTAATATATCAAAATTTAATTTACCGAATTATTTCCAAATTAATCGTTCTCTTCTCTTTAAATGATATTTTATCCCAGATAACAATATCTCCGCAATTAATCCAGATTAATTTCTCTCTCATCAATAATCCCAGCTTAATTTAAAAGTGATAGTCATACGTCATCGGTTAATCTTTTGGGAGTGGACCATGAGATCCCCGGATATGTGTAGTAATTGGTCGTCGGACTATCCGAAACACGTCAGTAACCTCGTACTACGATTATACCGAATTACAAGACAATGTTGGCTTCTAGCAAAGTGCCATGCCTCCCCAATTCTCCGGAAAATATCCTTACAGGATTAAAGTGTTGGATAATATGACCCATAGCGCGTACAGATCACGGTGTTGTTGTACAAATTAACTATGTGACAAGGAAATTGCACTCTCATCATTTGGGATTAGATCACCATAGATGTATAAATGAAGAGAGGTCCATATGATTAGTTCCTGGATTGAGATGATATGAGACAGTATCAATCCCCGAAGGATTAATCATTAAATATCCCTAGCCGAAGTATTATCGAGACTGGACATCGATAATGCGGAATAGGCTAGTATTGCACTTGTGCGCGTTGTGAGGGCACAACGGCATAGTTCTCATATATATAAGTATTGGATACTTATGCAAGTGCGATAGGAGGTCGTGTTTCACCGATGGTACGGGAAACAGCTTCGCTCTGGATAGACCCCTCGGAATCCCATTGGTATTATGACTATGTGTCTATGGGAGGCCGAAATCGAGGTAGGTGTGTATAGTCTTAACCTGAGACTTGCATCGCTAATACTTGCGATAATCGGTAGACTTTGGTCTTGGTGGTACAGGGCTTTAACCGGTTCTGTGTACACCGCTTCTGGGTTTATCAGAGAGTCGTAGTGTATTGGGTGTGATGTCGAGACGGAAGTGTCACTTCAGTCATATTGGAGTTGATGTCACGCAGGATACGGTACTAGTAGTGCTTTGAGTGTTGCGCAACCAATCGGGATATTGTGACCAGGTCATGTATATCCGATTATAGAGACTATGTTACCAGACATCCGACATGTGCTTCGGACGGGGCAGACACTTATCCAGCCCCAGCCCTAGCACGTGATTATCCGATACTGGGCCGATATACACAATACTACGGTATACTACGCTTGATACAGATCTATATATTCCTGTAAGAATATTTCTGGAGAATTGGGTAGGCATGGCGTTTTGCTAGAGGCTAACCTTGTCTTGTAAATCGATATAAACGTAGTACGAGGTACTTACGTGTTCGGACAGTCCGACGATCGTATTTACTGCCAACATATCCGGAGATCTCATGGGTCGGTTCCTGAAGATTCACCGATGACGTATTACTCGCACTTTGATTAATCTGGGATTAATTAGAGAGAGAGAGATAGAATTAATCTGGGATTAATTCGATGAGAGAGAAAATTAATCTGGGATTAATTACGGAGATATTTTATCTCGGATAAAATATCGTTAAAGAGAGAGAACGATTAATTTGGAATTAATCGATAAAATTAATATATTGATATATTAATCGAAATTGGATTTCGACGCGGAATTAAAATTAGATTTTAATTCGGGCGAACGAATTAATTTAGAATTAATTCGTTAGCGACGTGAATAGTGAATTCGCTAGGCGTAATCACTTAATTACGACGCGACGGAAAATTCGTTAATTTGGAATTAGCGAACCCGAGCCCGAGAGTGATTGCGAGCGCATTCGTATTTCGAATTCGAGCGCGGCACGCGAGTCACATCAAGCGTCAAATCGCTAGTCGCGTCAATCGTCAAATCAATTGTCACTTTGAGTGATGTGACTTGACAATATGTCACTTTATTAAAGTGAATAGATGTGATGTGATAAAGTTAAAAGTTGAAATGATGAAAAGCTTTATTGTTTTAACTTTTGACTTGAATTAAAAGGTAAGATATATATGTTTTATTTTAATTTACTTGGTAAATGAATAAAAAATAAATATATTAAAAACCTTTTCTCTCTCTCACATGCAGCAGTACACGATTTTCTCTCTTCTCCCTCTCTTTTTTCTTCCTCTTCTTCTTCACGGCATCACTGCCGATTCTTCTTCATTTTGTTCTGGTTTGACCGAGCATTTGAGAAGCAAAATGGAAGATGATAAGTGCTAGCACACACCTGAGTGATACAAAGGTGATAGGGAAGTGAGTTTGTGAGCATGGAAGCTTGAAGCTTGGAGCTTCAATGGATTCATCAATGGCCGAACTTGGAGGAAGCCGAACCAGCCCCACCGTGCGTCCACAGCAGTTCACAGAAGCCATTGCCGAGCTTGGAGGGAGACAAAATCGCACCTTGTTCTTCATTCATCAAAACCGAAATTCAATGTGAGTATATTCCGCACCTCCTTTGATGTGTTCATATGTGGTTTTTTATGCATGATTTGTGATCCTTGGGACTTTGATTGAACACTTTCAATGGTATCTTGAGCTTTTGATGCATGAAAACCGAATTAGGGTTCTTGAGCAAATTTGGGGCTTTTTGATTTTAGCTTGATTCTGACAAATTGATTGTGTAAGAATGTTTGTATATGATCTAATTTGAGATATATGTAATCAATTTGGCAAAAAAAATTGATTGGATTGATTTTCCCCAATTTGCTTATTTTTGGTCAAAACTTTAATTTGGGCAAACTCGATTTAGGCATGATTTGGTTGAATTGTTTGATGAAGTATGCTTGAATGAGGTTGAATTGAAGTTGTGCATGATCAATTTCAAGAAAATTGGATTAGATCAATTTTCCCCAATTCTTTAGGTTGAACATGAAACTTGAAATTGGGTAAAATGTGTTTGAGCATGTTTTAATTGAATTGGATGTTTAAGTATGCTTAGAACATGTTTAATTGAGATTGTGTGTGATCAATTTCATGAAATTGGATTGGATTCAATTTTCCCCAAATTGAAGGCTTGGCCGAAAATTGCATAACCCTAATGTCTTGGTAATTTTGTTTTGTTTGATCATTGGATGACTTAAAACAATTGGTTAATGTTGTTTTGAAGTTCAATTGGATTGAATTTTGATTTGGAACATTTTTCCCTTTTAAAGTGGCTTGGCCGAATCTTTAAAGAACATGAAATTCTTTGTGATTTTGTTGTTTTAATTCATTGGATGAATTGAATTGATTTGGGAAATTAAGATTGTGGACTCAATTGGATTGAAACCGAATCGAATTGAAAAACCCCTAATTGCCGAGAGACTTGAAAGCATGTTAATTGGGTTTGATTTTGATTGAATTGTGTTGGACACTATTTGGTTGTTAAAGTGCATGATTAATTAGGCTAATTGATATTTTAGAAATGTTAATTGGGTAATTGATTGTGTATTACACTTAGGTTAATTAATTGTGAAATTTGGAATTTTATAAGTTAATTAATTTGGGCTTGATTTTGGAAATTGGGCTTGTTAGGTTGTAATTGGGCTTTTGGGCTTTGTTGTAACAAAGTTGGGTTTAGGCAAAATTGGTTGGATCCAATTAGGCCCAAAACCGAATCCAAAAGGTCCAATTATGACTTAATGGACCTTAATTATTTAATTGGGCCTAATGGGCCAAAATTAATTTAAAGGCTTATGGGGTAACTCCCGGATTGGATTTTGGTTGTTCGGTTTGACCCGAGTTGACCAAAAGTCCACGCCTATAGAAATTAATTAAAAGCCCATTGGACTTTAATTAAATAAAACATTAGATGTTAATCGGGCTTTGAGACCCGTTGCGATTAAATTTGGAATTTAAGTCGTAAAGGTTCGTTAATAAAGGTGTAATATTTAATTTGGAATTAAATAATGAATTAGAATTAAATACGTATTAAATTGGATTTAATTATGTAATTTAATTTAATTCGTAGAAATTGTACTTTGAGTACGTGTTCGCAAAACGAGTTTGACTCGAACAAAAATCAAATCTTTGTTTGAACATTGGATGATCACTAATATTCAAGATTAATTAATTTGATTGATTGATTGATAACATGCTTGTATGAATACATGGTTGTGATGTTTGAATAATGTATATCGGATGGATATTAGTCGGGTTGGGCGATTTTGGAAATTGTAATAAATTTGATTTATTAAATTGGACCTGCGTGTCCAGCCTTATCTCCTATTTCTTTGTATTCTCTTCTCACCTATTCCCCTCCATGTAAAAGAGGTTTCTTTAGAAGTGTAGTGTAACGGGTAGAAGTAATACAAGTGCTAGCGGGAGAGAGAAGAGTGAGAGATTTGATCTAGGATCAATGTAAAATCCATCCGCATATCATTATTATTTTATTTCATACTCGCTTTATTATGTGTTTAGAATGCATGCTTAAGGGTGTATGATGATGAGACCTTAACAAAGATAATTAAATTGGTAGCCAATTTGCACGCGAAAAACCCTCGTTAAATATCATGCGTTTTTCCTTCCATTGAGTGATTCTTACTCAAGATCCGAGATTGGCAGGGGTTGTTGGCCAAAGTCAAGCCCTTGTCCATCAAAGATGTGTTTTAATCACGAGGCTTTGTTCCATATCGGTGTCGTGTCCAAGTTGTGGTTTGTTGGCCAAAGTCAAGACCACTTCTTGTCCATTGACATTGATTACGAAGCTTCCATGTCAATGGGTCCGCGCTTGACTGGGATCACTAGGTTTGTTGTGCCAAAGCCAAGGCCTAGTTGATTCAGAGGAAAAAGGTTAGGGTATACATTCGATGTATAGGCATATATAAGATATATGTTTGGGACTTGGATGTCCACCTACTGGATCTAGGAGTTGGATGAGATCCAATTGATCTTCGAGATCTACCTAGTTAATTATCATACAATTTGTTGGCCAAAGTCAAGATTGTGTGATATTTAACAGGATCCTAGCCCACTAGGAAACACGGTTTCCCGAGTACTCGACAGAGGGTTAGAGGCTCGACGAAAAATAGTGGGAGGCAAGAATTGAATTTGCAATACTCGTTCAATTACTCGCCATATGCGCTCATTTAAATTATTCCGTCATTAGATTAAATGTTAGTTGGACTAATATTTAAATTGTTGTTTTTAATAAACAGTTGGACTGTATTATATTTGATTATATATAATTGGATTATATTAATCAATATATTTGAATTAATTAATTTCGGTTTACAGTTGATTTTATAATTGGATTATAGTAATCAATGTAATTGAGGTTAATTAATTTGGATTATATTTGATTATATAGTTGGACTATTATAATCATTATTATAATATATAAAGTACCACTAATCGTTGATTAAATAGTTGGACTATTGTAATCAAGATAAAATTGAAAAGTTGGATATTTAAAATATAATCTAGGATTAAAATATTTTAAATGATTTAATTTTCAAATTGGGAATAAATAATAGGTTACTTTATTTGATAAAATAACTCATTATACCTTAAGCCCAAAATTAAGCAAGATAAGTAGAGCATAAAATCTTTGGAAGATTTTTGTGATGATGACTTTAATGCTTAATTTAATATACTTGTCATAAATCTAATTTTTTGGATTTAAGAAGTATTAAAATTGCAATTTATAATTCTTGGAGAATTAATTGACTATTCATGTAAAGTCAAAGTTTGCAATTGGGCATGTAGCACGAGGTGCACATTCCTTTCAATATTCTAAAAACCCAAGGCTTGGCCTAAGGTTCCTAAAATATTGAAAAGGATAATTGACATATCCCAAAGTGACTACCATTTGGATATGGAAGACACGAAGGAATTAAAGAAAGGGCGAGGCTCTAACTTTAAAAATGTTTGTCTTAGTTATGTTCACAGCTAGTATTGAAATTAGATTTTAAATACTTAGTGTGGTACATAAAATATATGTATTGATATTCAGAATCTGCTTTGAGCAGGATACTGACTTCAAGCTGAGATTGCTCTGCGAATCGGAAACGGGACGAAAGTCGCTGTTTCGACCGTAGATACCTAAGTTTAGGAACTACCCTTCGGGTATGTACTTGAATTAGGAACTGTTATAATGTAACTAGTTTGACTAGAGACATTATCTCTTTATCAGTGTTTAATCCGTTGCGGATAAAACCTTTATATTATAGAACACTGAGTGTTTTATTATATAAAGATGATACTGAGATAAATATATTAGATATAAATAACAGAATTTATATTTTGAATATAAATAAAAATCTCAAACATATAAATTGACAAATAAATAGCTCAAATTGATTTGATCAATAGAGACTTATTTGTGGCATTGTTGTCTAGGACACAATTTAATTAGACTCGTATATCCACACTTTTGAAGAGTGGGTACTAGGACTGATTTGACTATTCAAATAAGGTCTGCGAATCTAGTTTATTAGGTAAAGTACCTAAAATACTATTTGCTTGGTAATAGTGTTAGTGCCACCGATCTGTTAGCCCTATTCATGGTGAAGTAGTGGGCCCATATCTAGCTAGGCTAGATGTGAACATGAATATTTCGTGACCTTAACGGATGTGGCATCACGTTATGGTTATGTGTTTCTTTTGAAGAACACAAATCAGAAACTTTAAAGTTTCGACACGAAATACATAAACAGATCGGCTATAGCATTATTCCGCCACGGTAAGACCGTAATGGAAAATACTTTAGCAGTAAGTTTCTCGTATACTTGAAAGAGTATAGTATTCTTTCAATGAGGACTCCTCTTGGAACACGTCATTTTGACGGTGTGTCCGAACAGGATTAACCGAATTTTGTTAGACATAATAAGGTTAATCACGAGTCGCTTTGAGCTACCATTTCCTTCAATAGGATATGTACTAACAGTGCAAAACTTATTTAGAATAAGGTTCCATATAAATCTGTTTGACAGATATCGTATAGGATATGAACAGGAAAGAAACGAGGTTTCTCATTCCTGACAATTTGGGTATGCTAGGCATAACGTTTGGATGATACCAAACTAAGGACCCAAATTGGATAAGTGCCAATATAGGTTATCCTAGGGAAACCATAAGTATAGTACTTATACATCTCACATGAGAACAATGTGATTGTTGCTCTCCATGCGGTTTTCCTAAGAGGAATACCGATATGCAGTGGTAAGTGGGAGGATAGTATAACTCGATGAAAATCGGAGTAATACTGTTCTAGGCACTGAATCTTAATGGAACATATATAATTCATCAAGGATGAAACTATACCATTAATCTTCGAATACACAAGAACAAAGGAAGTGATACGAGGTATCGACTCCCTATTATGACAAAGTGTCATGAGTCCGAAATGGATTCCATGTATATCAATAAGTTTGGATACTAGTTGATGTACCACAAGGCATTGTGCCTATTGGTACTATAAGTCTTCAAGGAAGACGTACATGGATGGCAATATACCAACGTATAAAGCTAGGCTTTTAACGGAAATGTATCGTTATCGACATTGTGATTGATTACGATTCAACCTTTTACCTATTGCCACTGTAGATCCATTTGGATGATGCTTGCTGACGCGAGCATAAGTTCTTGGAATTATCATTTTGATGCAATCATAATGGTGTATGATTTAATTCAAAACGAAAATGATTCTAGTGTAAATAAGAGGGTTAGTGGGAGCGCACTGACAGTGGCTGTCCTATAAAATAATGATAATACGTCATTTCTTGGAAATGATATTCCCATAAAAAAATGTCGGCGAAAGCTTGGCTTTCGAAATACTCTCCGTGGAACCGTACATTGAAAAATGTACAAGACCTGGTGTATCATACGCTTTGAGCATATGGATTCACAAACAGGACAATCCGAGTGATAGTCACTGGATTGATGTTAGGAACATCCGTTAGTATCTTAGAGAACTAAGGATGCTGTCTTAGTCTATGGAGTAGGAGAACTTGAAGTGACTGGGATCACTGTAGCAAGTTTCCTATAACCGATAAAGACGACTAAAAGTCGCAAACGGTACTATACAGTTTGAATAACGGTGCAGTGAGCTGGAAATATTCCGAGCAAGATAACTGTTGCCGAATTAACAACAAATGCGGATTATTGCTGCAGCTGAGGCAGCAATAGAAGCCATTTGGATCGATAATAAATCTAATTAGATTAGATATAGTTCTGTTAGCAGCTGAGCTAGGCGTCAGCACAGGCTAAAGAATTAAAGGTCTCATCGACGATCCAGATATATACTTCTATATCATCTGATTCGTTCGGATCATACATCGTGGCGATGTGATGATCGTGTAAATCGCGTCAGACGATAATTAAGCAAATCCGCTGACGAAACCTTTCCTCAGCAATTTGAGCGAATTGTACATAGTTCGGGTGTTAGACACTCGAGTGACTGGCTATGTGCCAAGTGGGAGATTGTTGGATAATATGACCCATAGCGTCACTATTTGTACAGATCACGGTGTTGTTGTACAAATTAACTATGTGACAAGGAAATTGCACTCTCATCATTTGTGATTAGATCACCATAGATGTATAAATGAAGAGAGGTCCATATGATTAGTTCCTGGATTGAGATGATATGAGACAGTATCAATCCCCGAAGGATTAATCATTAAATATCCCTAGCCGAAGTATTATCGAGACTGGACATCGATAATGCGGAATAGGCTAGTATTGCACTTGTGCGCGTTGTGAGGGCACAACGGCATAGTTCTCATATATATAAGTATTGGATACTTATGCAAGTGCGATAGGAGGTTGTGTTTCACCGATGGTACGGGAAACAGCTTCGCTCTGGATAGACCCCTCGGAATCCCATTGGTATTATGACTATGTGTCTATGGGAGGCCGAAATCGAGGTAGGTGTGTATAGTCTTAACCTGAGACTTGCATCGCTAATACTTGCGATAATCGGTAGACTTTGGTCTTGGTGGTACAGGGCTTTAACCGGTTCTGTGTACACCGCTTCTGGGTTTATCAGAGAGTCGTAGTGTATTGGGTGTGATGTCGAGACGGAAGTGTCACTTCAGTCATATTGGAGTTGATGTCACGCAGGATACGGTACTAGTGCTCTTGAGTGTTGCGCAACCAATCGGGATATTGTGACCAGGTCATGTATATCCGATTATTATAGAGACTATGTTACCAGACATCCGACATGTGCTTCGGACGGGGCAGACACTTATCCAGCCCCAGCCCTAGCACGTGATTATCCGATACTGGGCCGATATACACAATACTACGGTATACTACGCTTGATACAGATCTATATATTCCTGTAAGAATATTTCTGGAGAATTGGGTAGGCATGGCGTTTTGCTAGAGGCTAACCTTGTCTTGTAAATCGATATAAACGTAGTACGAGGTACTTACGTGTTCGGACAGTCCGACGATCGTATTTACTGCCAACATATCCGGAGATCTCATGGGTCGGTTCCTGAAGATTCACCGATGACGTATTACTCGCACTTTGATTAATCTGGGATTAATTAGAAGAGAGAGATAGAATTAATCTGGGATTAATTCGATGAGAGAGAAAATTAATCTGGGATTAATTACGGAGATATTTTATCTCGGATAAAATATCGTTAAAGAGAGAGAACGATTAATTTGGAATTAATCGATAAAATTAATATATTGATATATTAATCGAAATTGGATTTCGACGCGGAATTAAAATTAGATTTTAATTCGGGCGAACGAATTAATTTAGAATTAATTCGTTAGCGACGTGAATAGTGAATTCGCTAGGCGTAATCACTTAATTACGACGCGACGGAAAATTCGTTAATTTGGAATTAGCGAACCCGAGCCCGAGAGTGATTGCGAGCGCATTCGCATTTCGAATTCGAGCGCGGCACGCGAGTCACATCAAGCGTCAAATCGCTAGTCGCGTCAATCGTCAAATCAATTGTCACTTTGAGTGATGTGACTTGACAATATGTCACTTTATTAAAGTGAATAGATGTGATGTGACTTAAAGTTAAAAGTTGAAATGATGAAAAGCTTTATTGTTTTAACTTTTGACTTTTGAATTAAAAGGTAAGATATATATGTTTTATTTTAATTTACTTGGTAAATGAAATAAAAAAATATATATATAAAACCTTTCTTCTCTCTCTCACATGCAGCGTACACGTTTTTCTCTCTTCTCCCTCTCTTTTCTTCCTCTCTCTTCACGGCATCACTGCCGATTTTCTTCATTTTGTTCTGGTTTGACCGAGCATTTGAGAAGCAAAATGGAAGATGATAAGTGCTAGCACACACCTTGAGTGATACAAGGTGATAGGGAAGTGAGTTTGTGAGCATGGAAGCTTGAAGCTTGGAGCTTCAATGGATCTCATCAATGGCCGAACTTGGAGGAAGCCGAACCAGCCCCACCGTGCAGCCCACAGCAGTTGGAGAAGCCATTGCCGTGAGCTTGGAGGGAGGACAAAATCGCACCTTGTTCTTCATTCATCAAAACCGAAATTCAATGTGAGTTTATTCCGCACCTCCTTTGATGTGTTCATATGTGTTTTTTATGCATGATTTGTGATCCTTGGGACTTTGATTGAACACTTTCATAAAAGATCCTATATCAATGCCTGTATACTGTAGTATTGCGATTCTGCCAAGTATCAGATGATTCACCATGCACTGCATGGGGCTGTGTACAGTGTCTGCCCCGTATGATGCATATATCGGATACGAGCAACTTAGTATCTTTAATATCGGATAATCATTGACCAGCATATATCTGACGGTTGCAACCTTATTTAGAGAGCCTGTTCTATATCCCTGCGTGATCATCAACTCCATATGACTGGAGTGACACTTCCGTCTTGACATCACACCCAACACACTACGATTCTCGATATACCCAGAATTGGCGTACACAGAAACCGGTTAAAGCCCTGGACGAACTCAACCAAAGTATATTGATTGTCGTATGCATTAGCGGTGCAAGTCTCAGGTTAAGACCAAATACACCTACCCTGATTTCGGACTTCCATAGACACATATTCATACTACCAATGGAATTCCGAGGGGGTATTATCCAGAGCGAAGCTGTTTCCCGTACCATCGGTGAAACACAACCTCTTATTACACTTGCATGAGTATCTTATACCCAAATATATGAGAACTATGTTGTTGTGCCCTCACAACGCGCACAAGTGTAATACTAGTCTTTTACGCATTCATCGATGTCCAATCTCGATAATGCTCTGACTAAGGATATTTAATGATTTATCCTTCGTGGACTGATACTGTCTCATATCATTCTCAATCCAGGAACAAATCACAAGGACCTCCTATCATTTATACATCTAGGTGAACTAATCACAAGTGATAAGAGTGCAATCTCCTTGTCACATAGTTAATTTGTAGAACAACACCGTGATCTGTACAAATAGTGACGCTATGGGTCATAATTGTCCAACAATCTCCCACTTTGCCTATAGCCAGTCACTCGAGTGCTTGACACCCGAACTATGTACGGTTGGCTCAAACTGCTGAGAAAAGCTTTCGTCAGCGGATTTTCATGATTATCATCTGATGCGATTTATTCGATCATCACATCGCCATGATGTACGATCTGAACGAATCACATGAATATCGAAGTATGAATCTGGATCGTTGATGAGACCATTAATTCTTTAGCATGTGCTGAAGCCTAGCTCAGCAGCTAACAGAACTATATCTAATCTAATTAGATTTATTTATCGACCCAGAAGGCTTCTATTGCCGCCTCAGCTTCAACAATAACCCGCATTTGTTGTTTATTCGGCAACAGTATCTTGCTTGGAAGATTTCCAGCTCACTGTATCGTTATTCAAACTGTATAGTACCGTTTGCGACTTATAGTCATTTTATCGGTTTAGGAAACTTGCCATAGTGATCCCAGTCACTTCATGTTCTCCTTCTCCATAGATTAAGACGGCATCCTTAGTTCCCTAAGATACTAATGGATGTTCTTAATTTCAATCCAGTGACTATCACTTGGATTGGCCTGTTTGTGACTTCATATGCTCAAAGCATATGAGACACCAGGTCACGTACATTTTTCAATGTACGGTTTCTCGGAGAGTTTTCTCGAAAGCCAAGCTTTCGCCGATAGTAATTTTATGGGAATATCATTTCCAAGAAATGACGTATTATCATTATTTTATAGGACAGCCACTGTCAGTGCGCTCCCACTAACCCTCTTATATACACAAGAATCTTTTACGTTTTGAATTAAATCATAAATCATTATGATTATATCAAAACGATAATTCCAAGAACCTATGCTTGCTTCAATCCAAACATGGATCAAATAACCTGCAAACCTTATTTGCTAGTTATGGTACGACAAAACCGACAGGATGTTTTAAACATCCTCCAAAAGGTTTCCTTTTCAGGAAAGCGATTTTACTGTTCAGCTACCATATTCCACAAATGAAACATGCAGCATTAGCAAGTATTATCCAAATGGATTTACCGTGGCAACAGGTAAAAGGTGGAATCGTAATCAACACAATGTTGATAACGATACATTGCCGCTAAAAGCCTAGTTTATTACGTTGGTATGTTGCCATCCATGTATGTCTTCCTTGAAGACTTATAAAGTACCAATAGGCACAATGCCTTCCGGTGCATCAACTAGTATCAAAACTTGTGATATACATGGAAACCATTTCGGACTCATGACACTTTGTCATGATAGGGAGTCGATACCTTGTATCATTCCTCATACATAGTCAGTTGGTATACCTCAATAAGATAGACATCTTTATGAGGTGAGATCAGAAACCATACCCTAGGTTGTTTTCTGAATCTCTCCGACTTATGCGGTTCTTGTGTATACGAAGATTACTGGTAATAGTTTCATCATTGATGAACTATTTATGTTCCATTAAGGATCTTGTGCCTGGAATAGTATCACTCCAATTTTCATCGAGCTTTACTGTCCTCCCACTTACCACTGCATATCGGTATTCCTCTTAGGAAAACTGCATGGTGAGCAACAATGTAATTGTTCTCTGGTGAGATGTATAAGTGTTAGACATTATGTCCCATAGCGTCACTGTTTGTAAATGATATTGTATTATTGTACAAAATTAACTATGTGATAATGAAATTGCCTTTTGCCGTTTTGTAATTTTATTTACTTTGATATATAAATGGAAAAGTCCATATGATTAGTACTGGATTGAGATGATATGAGACAGTCTCAATCCATAAAGGTTTAATCATTAAATATCCCTAGCCGTAGTATTATCGAGACTGGACATCGATAATGCGGAATAGGCTAGTATTGCGCTTGTGCACGTTGTGAGGGCACAACGGCATAGTTCTCATATATTTAAGTATTGGATACTTATGCAAGTGCGATAGGAGGTTTTGTGTTTACCGATGGTACGGAAAAACAGCTTCGCTCTGGATAGACCCCGCGGAATCCCATTGGTAGTATGTCTATGTGTCTATGGGGCCGCATCAGGGTAGGTGTATATGGTCTTAACCTGAGACTTACATCGCTAGTACTTGCGACAATCGGTAAACTTTGGTTTTGGTGGTTGGGGACCTTAACCGGTTTGTGTACACCTCTTCTGGGTTTATCGAGAAGCGTAGTGTACTGGATGTGATGTCAAGATGGAAGTATCGCTTCAGACATATGGAGGTGATGATCATGCAGGGCACAGAACTAGTACTCTATAAAAGGTTGCAACCATCGGGACAATATGACCAGGTCAGGATTGTCCGATTTAAAGAGACTAGTTGCTTGATGTCCAATATATGTTTCGTACGGGGCAGACACATCTCCAGCCCTAGGCCTAGCATGTGATCATCCGATACTGGATCGATGTACGCAATACTACGGTATACTACGCTTGATATAGATCTTATATTCCTATAAGAATATTTCTGGAGAATTGGGTAGGCATGGCGCTTTGCTAGAAGCCAACCTTGTCTTGTGAATCGGTAAAGACGTAGTACGAGGTACGTACGTGTTCGGATTATCCGACGACCGTATTTACTGCCAAAATATCCGGAGGTCTCTTGGGTCGCTTCCGACGAAGATTCACCTATGATATTTGATTCGAATTTAATTAATCTTGGATTAATTACGGAGAAACTTTATCTTGGATAAAGTGCCTTATTTAGAGAGAGAGAACGATTAATTGGAATTAATCAGTAAAGATTATTATATTCGATATAATAATGAAATTCGATTTCGACGCGAAATTAAAATTAGATTTTAATTCGGGCATACTTGTAATTAGAAATATTTCGTTAGCGACGTAAATAATAATTTCGCTAGGCGCGGTTGTTTATTTAAATTCGATTTAATTAACGTCGCGACGCAAGTTCGGTATTTCGGAAATATCGAACCCGAACGCTGAGTGAGGACGTGGGCCCACTTTCATTGGGAACGTGTGGGGCCCACATGACACTTGTCATTATATGCATTATTTAATGATAAGGCATTGCATGGTGATAGTGTGCATTACACTCAAAGGCTTTGCATGGAGTTTGAGTGTTTGACACTCTAAGCCATTGCATGGTTTATGTCATAGATTTATTATTAATTTAATAAATTATAACATAAATATAAATTGATTTTTGGTAAAACAAATATCTATTAAGACTTTACACAAAATCTCTCTTCTCTCTCAAATTGCCGAGAAACTCCATTGACAAGGGCAAGGAAGATTTGATCTTCTATTTCTCCCTTTTTGCTAGCACAAGCAAGGGATCAAAAGAGGTGATAGGGAAACCATCAAAGAGCTTGGAATACAAAAGCTTGGAGCTTCAAGTCTTTTCCTCCTCTTGGCCGATCTTCCACAACTTGGAGCTTCTACCATTTGATCATCTTCTTCATCACAGGTATTGTAAGTTTGATTCCGCCATACTTCATGTTATATATATTCTTATAGTATTTCACATGCTTAATCTTGTTTGGGACCATTATAGAAACCAACAATGGTATCATTGAGCTAGGTTTAAGCATGAAATACTTTAGGTTAAAATTTGATAAAATTGGTTGAAGCATGTTCTTGTGAAATTTGATGAATAGTATGCTTGCTGTATATAGAATGATGTATATGAAATCAATTTTATGAAAATGCATGGATGATTTTCCCCCCAATTTTTAACCTTGGCCGAATGGCTGTGATAAAATTGGTTAAAGCATTTTCTTGGAAATTTGATGAATAAGTATGCTTGCATGTATATAGATGATTGATACATGGAATCAATTTATGAAAAATGCATTGGATGATTTTTCCCCAAAATTTTGACTTGGCCGAATGATATGGTGAAATTTGATGAAGCATGTTCTTGTGAATTTGATTAATAAGAATGCTTACATGTATATAGAATGATGATACATGGAATCAATTTTTGAAAAAATGCATTGGATGATTTTTCCCCAAAATTTTGACCTTGGCCGAATGATATGGTGAAATTGATTGAAGACTGTTCTTGTGAAATTTGATTAATAAGAATGCTTACATGTATATAGAATGATGATACATGGAATCAATTTTATGAAAAATGCATTGGATGAATTTTTTCCCCAAATTCATGCCTTGGCCGAATGTGTTGCTACTTGGAGTGGATTGAAATTTTTTGTGTTTAAGATCATTGGATGACTTAGAACATGTATGGGATGTAGATTAATAATTCAATCGGATTGAAAACAAAATCGACACAAAAAAAACTCACCTTGGCCGAATACATAGGACATGTAAAGGAGTTGATTTTTGTTAAAATTAATGTTGGACATTTATTTTGAAAAATGATGATTAATAAATTAAATGGGTATTTTTGAATATTTGGTTTAATACATTAATCTTGGTATTACACTTTAATTAATTGGACTTTAATGTTTGGAATATAAAATTAATTAATGGGCTTAATAATTTAATTGGCCTTATGGACTTAAAATTGGTTTTATGGCACTTAAGGGTGATTCCTTATTGGGCTTGGTAATTAGGTTTGACCCACATTGACCAAAGCCCAAGCCTTAATAAATCAATTCTAAGTCCATTTGACTTGAATTAAATTCAACATTGGATGTTAGTTGGGCTTTGAGGCCCAATAAGATTAGATTTAGAATATAAGTCTTTAAAGCACATTAAAGTGTAAACATTTAATTTGGAATTAAATAATTGAATTAGTATTGAATACGAATTAAATTAGATTTAATAAGTAGTTCGATATAATTCGCGAATTCGTACCTTGTGTACTTATTCTCAATCGAGTTGGACTCGCGCAAATCAAACCGTTGTTTGAACATTGGATGATCACTTAACAAAGACTAATTATTGGATTAGATTGGTGTGAAAGCATGTCTTGTTTGAATATATATGTATGTGATGAATGAATAGTGTATATCGGATGGATATTAGAAGGGAAAGGGTAATTTTAGAAATTATTGTAAATTTGGAATTTATAAATTGGACCTGCGTGTCCAGCCTTATCTCTTTATCTCTTTGTATTCTCTTCTCACCTAATTCCCCTCAATGTAAATGAGGTTTCTCTTATTGTATTATGTAATTGGGTAGAATGTAGAAGTAGAATAGTGCTAGCGGGGAGAGGAAAGGAGTGATTTGTTCTAGGAACAAGTTGTTTATATATCCATCCGCATATCACTATTAATTTACTTTACGCGCTTTATGAGTTTTTAGAAGCATGCTTAAGGGTGTATGATGATGAGACCTAACAAAGATAAATAAATTGGTTGCCAATTACGCGAAAATCCCTCAATTTATATTAAGCGAATATCCTTCCATGAATGGTTCTTGTTCAAGATCCGAAGTTGGCATTGGTTTGTTTTTGACCAAAGTCAAGACCTTTGTCAATCAAGGATGTACTTGAATCATGAGAGTTTTGTTGCATATCGGTGTCTTGTCCAAATCGTGATTTTTATTGGCCAAAGTCAAGATCACTTTTTGTCCAACGACATTGATTACGAAACTTTCCTCGTCAATGGGTCCCGCTTAACTGGAATCACTAGGTTTGTTTTTGGCCAAAGCCAAGGCCTAGATGATTCGGAGGATAGGGTTAGGAAAATGTAATGGTTACATTGGCATTATACATATGTTTCGGACTTGGATGTCCACCTAACCGGATCTAGGAATTGGATGAGATCCAATTGATCATGGAGATCTACCTAAGTTAAATAGCATACAATTTTATTGGCCAAAGTCAAGGTTGTGTGTTATTTAACGGGATCCTAGCCCACTAGGAAATTCGATTTCCGAGTTCTCTACAGAGGGTTAGAAACTTGAAGAAATAGTGGGAGGCTATTATTGAATTTACAATCTCGTTCAGATAATTAGCCTTACTCGTCTTTCAAAATTATTTCGTCAATATTTTATTTGATTAGTTGGACTAATATATTGTTATTTACTTGTAACAGTTTGACTGTACCCATAACATCGTTGACTTTATAGTTGGACTATAGTTGTCAAGATGACTGGCAAAGGTAATATCCGCGACATAATCATGGGCGATAATGTCTTCAAAGGGACAAACTTTGCCGACTGGGAAATGAACCTCAAGATAGTGCTTGGGGCTGAGAGGGTACTGTATACTATTCAGAGGCCTCTCCCGCCTAAAACCCACTGAGCCACTGGAGCTAGAGTTATGGAAGACTCATAGTGACGATTGTGACCAAGCTCAGTCAGTTATGCTAGCTGCAATGACCCAGCATTTCAGACGCCAAAAACAGGGACTTGGATCCCTAAACATGATGGCAAGATTGCGTGATCTTCACCGCACTAACAAGCGGATGAAGAGGTATGAGCTAGTAAGGAAACTCTTCCGCTCCCGGATGACAGATGGCGCATCAGTTGAGGCCCACGGGACTCAAATGATCGCTGACATAGATGAGTTAGCCAATATGGGCATTGTCTTGGAGCCAGAGCTGACGATTGATATGATATTACAATCGCTGCCCGATACTTGGAAACAAATCATCGTCAACTATAAGTTGATGGATACTGACGACACTCTTGGAGAGTTGTTGTCCGTGCTGAAGGAGTCCGAAAGGGAACTCCTAAAGGGGAGCAAGCGCGAGGCGCATTATGCATCGACCTCTCATGCGCCAAAGGCTAGGCCCATGGCAATTGGAGGTGCGAGGAAGAGGAAGTTCAAAAAGAAGGGCAAAGGCAAGTTGACAGTGGCTTCTAGGAAGCCAAAGGACAAATCTCGCGACATCTGCCTTAACTGCGGCGGCAAAAGGGGTCACTGGAAACGTGACTGCCAAATAAGCATTGTGCAGAGGAGGATAGCAAGGGTGGCAAGGCTACCGCCTCTGGTATGTTTGTTATTGAGATAAATATGAATACTTCTAGTTTTAAAAATTGGATTTTTGATTCTGGTTGTGGTGCTCATATTTGTACTGATGTGCAGGATCTGCATGATAGCAGGATGCTGGCGACAGGGAGATGGATCTACGGGTCGGAAACGGAACACCAGTTGCTGTTTTGGCCGTAGGGACTTTTGTTTTAGAACTGCCCTCAGGGCATGTACTTAAACTTTTAACTGTTATTTTGTACCTAGTTTAACTAGGAATATTATATCTGTATCCTTGTTAACCCAGCAGGGTTACACTTTTGTATTTAGAAACACTGGGTGTTATTTATATAAAATGATGCAGAAATTTGCATAGCTGTTGCAAATAACGGTCTTTATATTTTGAATATAAATGAATCTCCTAAATGACAAACAAAAAAGGCTCAAAGGAGTAATCTAAAAGATGAAGCTTATATGTGGCATTGTCGTCTAGGACACATTAACAAGACTCGCATATCCACACTTTCGAAGAGTGGGTACTTGGACGAATTTGATCTCAATTCATATGACGTCTGCGAATCTTGTCTTTTAGGCAAAATGCCTAAATCACCTTTTAGCGGTAAAGGTGAACGTACCACAGAACTGTTAGCTCTCGTTCATACTGACGTATGCGGGCCCATGTCTAGCCAGGCTAGAGGTGGATTTCACTACTTCGTAACCTTTACAGATGATGCATCTCGTTACGGTTATGTGTATCTTATGAGACACAAGTCGGAAACTTTGAGAAATTCAAAGAGTTTCGACACGAAGTGGAGAAACAAACAGGGAAGAGTATTAAGACATTACGGTCAGACCGTGGTGGCGAATACTTGAGTTATGAGTTTCAAGATTACTTGAAAGAATATGGTATTCTTTCACAGTGGACTCCTCCTGGAACACCGCAATAAATGGTGTGTCCGAACGGAGAAACCGCACCTTGTTGGACATGGTAAGGTCAATGATGAGTCGCACTGAGCTACCAATATCCTTCTGGGGATACGCATTAAACAGTGCTATACTTATTTGAATAAAGTACCGTCGAAGTCTGTTGAACAGACTCCATATGAGATATGGACAGGAAGGAAACCAAGTTTCTCTTTCCTGAAGATTTGGGGATGCTGGGCACATGTTAAACGTTTGGAAGTACCAAACTTGAACCCAAACTGATAAATGCCTTTTTGTAGGATATCCTAGGGAAACCAAAGGATATTACTTCTATCACCCACAAGAGAACAAAGTATTTGTTGCTCTACAAGCATTTTCCTTGAGAAGGATTTTTAAATGCAGTGGTAAGTGGGAGGAAAGTAGAACTCGATGAAGATCGTAGTGATACTGTTCCTGGCAATGAATCAACGACGGAACAAGAACAGACCGTCCAGGATGAGTCTGTACCACAACTTCACATACACAAGGACCGCGTAGGTCGGAGAGAGTCAGAACAGTACCTGAGAGGTATGGGTTCCTGATCTCACCTCATGTAGATATTAATCTGATTGAGGATAATGAGCCGGCTACGTATGAGGAAGCGATACGAAATATCGATTCCGCTTTATGGCAAGAAGCCATGAAGTCCGAGATGGATTCCATGTACGCCAACCAAGTTTGGACACTGGTTGATGCACCAGAAGGCGTAAAGCCTATTGGATGCAGATGGATCTTCAAGAAGAAGACCGACATGGATGGCAACGTACAAACGTACAAAGCTAGGCTTGTAGCGAAGGGGTATCGTCAACAATACGGTATTGATTATGACGAGACCTTCTCACCCGTTGCCATGATTAAATCCATTCGGATAATGCTTGCAATAGCTGCATATTTCGACTTCGAGATATGGCAGATGGACGTTAAAACCGCTTTCCTTAACGGAAACCTTTTGGAGGATGTTTATATGCAACAGCCTGACGGTTTTATCGTGCCAAGACTTGCAAACAAGTTTTGTAAGTTAAATCGATCCATTTATGGATTGAAGCAAGCATCACGGTCATGGAATCAACGTTTTGATGAGATCATAAAAGAATATGATTTCATGCAAAACGCAGATGACCCTTGTGTATACAAGAAGGTTAGTGGGAGAGCACTTACTTTTATCGTCCTTTATGTCGACGACGTATTGCTGATAGGCAATGACATTCCCATGCTAACGTCGGTGAAAGCTTGGCTTTCATTAAATTCTCCATGAAAGATCTGGGAGAAGCAGCCTTTATTCTTGGAATAAAGATCTACCGGGATAGATCTAGAAAGCTGCTTGGACTCTCCCAGAGTACATACATTGATAAAGTGTTGAAGCGATTCAACATGGAACAATCCAAGAGGGGATTGGTTCCAATGATACGTGGTACCTCTCTGTCTAAGGACATGTGTCCTAAGACTCAGGAAGAGAGAGACAACATGAGTCGGATACTTTCGCCTCGGCAGTCGGATCGATCATGTATGCCATGATATGTACACGACCTGATGTCTCATATGCTTTGAGCATGTGTAGTCGCTATCAGGCCGATCCAGGTGAAGGTCACTGGATAGCAGTTAAGAATATCCTTAAATATCTTAAACGAACTAAGGATGCTTTCTTAATTTATGGAGGTGGAGAACTTGCGGTATCTGGGTATACCGATGCAAGTTTCCAAACCGACAAGGATGACTACAGGTCACAATCCGGGTACATTTTTTGTTTGAATAACGGAGCAGTGAGCTGGAAATCTTCCAAGCAAGATACTGTTGCCGATTCAACAACAGAAGCGGAGTACATCGCTGCATCTGAAGCAGAAGGAGGCAGTTTGGATCCGAAAGTTCCTAATCGGATTAGGAGTAGTTTCCGTTAGCAGCAGAGCCCGTTCCATTGTATTGTGACAATAACGGGGCCATAGCACAGGCTAAGGAACCAAGGTCTCATCAACGGTCCAAGCATGTTCTTCGACATTACCATCTGATTCGGGAGATCATACATCGTGGCGATGTAAAAGTCGAGAAGGTCACATCAGATGATAACATTGCAGACCCGCTGACGAAGGCTGTCATTCAGCAAGTTTTTGAAACGACACATACATAGTTCGGGTATTAGATGCTTGAGTGACTGGCTATAGGCCAAGTGGGAGATTGTTAGACATTATGTCCCATAGCGTCACTGTTTGTAAATGATATTGTATTATTGTACAAAATTAACTATGTAATTGCCTTTTGCCGTTTTGTAATTTTATTTACTTTGATATATAAATGGCAAAAGTCCATATGATTAGTACTGGATTGAGATGATATGAGACAGTATCAATCCATAAAGGTTTAATCATTAAATATCCCTAGCCGTAGTATTATCGAGACTGGACATCGATAATGCGGAATAGGCTAGTATTGCGCTTGTGGCACGTTGTGAGGGCACAACGGCATAGTTCTCATATATTTAAGTATTGGATACTTATGCAAGTGAGCGTAGGAGGTTGTGTTTTACCGATGGTACGGAAAACAGCTTCGCTCTGGATAGACCCCGCGGAATCCCATTGGTAGTATGTCTATGTGTCTATGGGAGGCCGCATCAGGGTAGGTGTATATGGTCTTAACCTGAGACTTACATCGCTAGTACTTGCGACAATCGGTAAACTTTGGTTTTGGTGGTTGGGGACCTTAACCGGTTCTGTGTACACCTCTTCTGGGTTTATCGAGAAGCGTAGTGTACTGGATGTGATGTCAAGATGGAAGTATCGCTTCAGACATATGGAGGTGATGATCATGCAGGGCACAGAACTAGTACTCTATAAAAGGTTGCAACCATCGGGACAATATGACCAGGTCAGGATTGTCCGATTTAAAGAGACTAGTTGCTTGATGTCCGATATATGTTTCGTACGGGGCAGACACATCTCCAGCCCTAGGCCTAGCATGTGATCATCCGATACTGGATCGATGTACGCAATACTATGGTATACTACGCTTGATATAGATCTTATATTCCTATAAGAATATTTCTGGAGAATTGGGTAGGCATGGCGCTTTGCTAGAAGCCAACCTTGTCTTGTGAATCGGTAAAGACGTAGTACGAGGTACGTACGTGTTCGGATTATCCGACGACCGTATTTACTGCCAAAATATCCGGAGGTCTCTTGGGTCGCTTCCCGAAGATTCACCTATGATATTTGATTCGAATTTAATTAATCTTGGATTAATTACGGAGAAACTTTATCTTGGATAAAGTGCCTTATTTAGAGAGAGAGAACGATTAATTTGGAATTAATCAGTAAGATTATATATTCGATATAATAATTGAAATTCGATTTCGACGCGAAATTAAAATTAGATTTTAATTCGGGCATACGAGTTAATTTAGAAATAATTCGTTAGCGACGTAAATAATAATTTCGCTAGGCGCGTTGTTTATTTAAATTCGATTTAATTAACGTCGCGACGCAAGTTCGGTATTTCGGAAATATCGAACCCGAACGCGTGAGTGGACGTGGCCCACTTTCATTTGGGAACGTGTGGGGCCCACATGACACTTGTCATTATATGCATTATTTTAATGATAAGGCATTGCATGGTGATAGTGTGCATTACACTCAAAGGCTTTGCATGGAGTTTGAGTGTTTGACACTCTAAGCCATTGCATGGTTTATGTCATAGATTATTATTAATTTAATAAATTATAACATAAATATAAATTGATTTTTTGGTAAAACAAATATCTATTAAGACTTTACACAAAATCTCTCTTCTCTCTCAAATTGCCGAGAACTCCATTGACAAGGGCAAGGAAGATTTGATCTTCTATTTCTCCATTTTGCTAGCACAAGCAAGGGATCAAAAGAGGTGATAGGGAAACCATCAAAGAGCTTGGAATACAAAAGCTTGGAGCTTCAAGTCTTCTTCCCCCTCTTGGCCGAATCTTCCACAACTTGGAGCTTCTACCATTTGATCATCTTCTTCATCATAAGGTATTGTAAGTATGATTCCGCCATACTTCATGTTTATATATATTCTTTATAGTATTTCACATGCTTAATCTTGTTTGGGACATATTATAGAAACCAACAATAAGTACTATACTTATGGTTTCCCTAGGATAACCGGCAATTGGCACTTATCCAATTTGGGTTCTGGTTTGGTTCATCCAAACATATGTCTAGCATACCCAAATATTTAGGAATGAGAAAACCCGGTTTCTTTCCCGTTCATATCTAATATGATATATGTCAAACAGATTTTATGGAACCTTATTCAAATAAGTTATTGCACTGTTTATGCATATCCGTTGAAGGAAATGGTAGCTCAGAGCCGACTCATGATTGACTTATCATGTCCAACAAAATTCGGTTATATGTTCGGACACACCGTCAAATTGATGTGTTCCGGGAGGAGGCGTTCTCATTGAAAGAATACTATACTCTTTCAAGTATACGAGAAATTATTGCTTAAGTATTTTCAATTACGGTCTTACGTGACGGTTTAATACTATAGCCGATCTGTTTGTCTATTTCGTGTCGAAACAGAAAGTTTCTGATTTGTGTTCTTCAAGAGAAACACATAACCATAACATGATTCCACATCCGTAAAGGTCACGAAATATTCATATCCACCACTAGCCTAGCTAGACATGGGCCCACTTGCTTCACTATGAACTAGGGCTAACAGATAGGTGGCTTTTACACTTTTACCAAGTAAATGTGTTTTAGGCACTTTGCCTAATAAACTAGATTCGTAGACTTTATTTGATTGGGATCAAATCAGTCCTGGTACCCGCTCTTCAAAAGTGCGGATATACGATTCTTGTTTAATTGTGTCCCAGACAACAATGCCACAATTAGTTTCTTCTGATCAAATCAGTTTGAGCTATTTGTTTGTCATGTTATAGGTTTGAGATGTATTTTTATTCAATATATAAATTATGTTATTCACATCTAATGTGTTTATCTCAATATCATCTTTATATAATAAAACACTTTAGTGTTCTAAAATATAAAGGTTCACCCGCAACGGTTTAAACACTGATATAGAGATAATGTATCTAGTCAAACTAGTTACATTATAACAGTTTCCTAATCCTGCTCATAGCAAATTCTGAACATCAGTATATATTTATGTACCACACTAAGTATTTAAAATCTAATTTCAATACTAGTTGTGAACACAATCTTGACAAACATATTTGAAGTCGGAGCCTTGCACCGTCTTCAATTCCTTCATGTCTGCTTTTTTCAAACGGTAGTCACGCTTCCGCGATCCCGTTTGCCACAATTTAGGCAGACATTTTGGGATATGTCATTTATCTTTCTAAAAGATTATAATGATTTTGCCTTTGCCCTTTTTTTTAACATTCCAGAAGCCTTTGGCCATGCCTCGGGTTTCTAGAATATCGAAGTAAGGTGCGCCTTGCGCTACTTGCCTTATTGCAAACTTTGACTTTGTCTCCTTGAGAATAGTCATTAACTCTCCAAGAGTTTACTATTGCAATATTAGTACTTCTAAAATCTAAAATAGATCTTTGAAGATCCTTCAATTTCTTTATCATACTTTAAGGATCTAATCCTTAGTTCTGATTCAGAAATTAAGTAGTCTACTGCGGTAAGTATAATGGATTAAGCACTTAAGTTATCATCACATAAATCTTCCAAAGATTATGCTCTACTGTTTGCTTAACTCTGGGCATAGGCTTAATATATTATTTTATCAAATAAAATAACTTATTATTTTTCCAGGACCATCCTGAATTTATTCCCAATTTGAAAATTAAACCATTTAAATACATTTTCCCTAGGATTATGTATTAACGTCAATCTTTCAATTTATATCTTGATTCTAATAGTCCAACTATTTAATCAACGATTTAGGTACTATTTATTATAATGGTTACAATAGTCCAACTATTTAATCAACTATAATTTAATAGATTAAAATTAATTATATTGATTACTATAATCCAATTATAAAATCAACTATAAATGAATAGTTTGAATATAGTCCAACTATTTATTAAAACAACATTTAAATATTAGTCCAACTAACATTTAATATATTTGACGAATTGATATTTGAATGAGCGCATATGGCAAGTAATAAAACGAGTATTGCAAATTCAATTCTTGCCTCCCACTATTTTTCGGCGAGCCTCTAACCCTCTGTCGAGTACTCGGGAAACCGCGTTTCCTAGTGGGCTAGGATCCCGTTAAATATCACACAATCTTGACTTTGGCCAACAAATTGTATGATAATTAACTAGGTAGATCTCTAAGATCGATTAGATCCAATCCAATTCCTAGATCCTGTAGGGGGACATCCAAGTCCGAAACATATATCTTATATATGCCAATACATCCAATGTATTACCTAACCTTTTTCCTCTGAACCAACTAAGCCTTGGCTTTGGCACAACAAACTTAGTGATCCCAGTCAAGCGCGACCCATTGACCATGGAAAGTTTGTAATCAATGTCGATGGACAAGAAGTAGTCTTGACTTTGGCCAACAAACCACAACTTGGACAAGACACTAACATGTTACAAAGCCTTCGTGATTCAAACACATCCTCGACAGACAACAGTCTTGACTTTGGCCAACAAACCAATGCCGTCTCGGATCTTGAGTGAGAATCACTCAATGGAAGGAAAGATGCTTAATATATTGCGAGGGTTTTTCGCGTGCAAATTGGCAACCAATTTATTATCTTTATTAAGGTCTCATCATCATACACCCTTAAACATGCATTCTAAACACATAATAAAGCGCATATGTAAAATAATAATGATATGCGGATGGATACTTTTACACATTGATACTAGATCAAATCTCTCACTTTCTCTCTCCCGCTAGCACATGTATTACTTCTACCCGTTACACAACACTTCTAAAGAAACCTCATTTACATTGAGGGGAATAGGTGAGAAGAGAATACAAAGAATATAGAGGTAATAAGGCTGGACACGCAGGTCCAATTAATAAATCGAATTTATTACAACAATTTCTAAAATTGCCCCACCCATCTAATATCCATCCGATATACATTATTCATGCATCGCAACCATGTATTCACACAAGCATGTTATCAATCAATCTTATCAAATTAATTAATCTGATAATTAGTGATCATCCAATGTTCAAACAACGATTTGATTTTGCTCGAGTCAAACTCGTTTTGCGAATAAGTACTCAAAGTACGAATTCTTGAATTAAATTAAACTACAACATTAAATCTAATTTAATATGCATTTAATTCTAATTCGCTTATTTAATTCCAAATTAAATAACACACTTTATTAATAAACCTTTTACTACTTAAATTCCAAATTTAATCGATACGGGTCTCAAAGCCCGATTAACGTCCAACATCAATTTAATTAAAGTCCAATGGGCTTTTAATGAATTTCTTAAGGCGTGGACTTTTGGTCAACTCGGGTCATACCGAATAACCAAAATCCAATCCGGGAGTTACCCCATAAGCCTAGAAATCAATCTTGGCCCATTAGGCCCAATTAAACTTTAAAGGTCCATTTAAGTCGCATTTGGACTTTATGGATGCGGTTTTGGGCCCAATTGGATCCAATCCAATTTGCCTTAACCCAACTTTGTACAACAAAGCCCATTTAGCCCATTTACAACATTTCAAGCCCAATTTATGCTTCTAATGCTCTCGGCAATTTGGGGATTTTACGTCCGATTCGAATTCAATCCAATTAATTCCATAATCGACATTAAATCATCATCCCGAATGATTTCCAACACATCCAATTGTCAAAATTCAAAAATCCCAAGGCATTTTAGGGCACTAAACTTTCGGCCAACACACCAAAATTTGGGGAAATTTGTTCCAAACACAATTTCAACAAATTGATCCAATCAATCCTTAATTCAAACATATTTAAGCATACTAATACATCCAATTTCATTAATCATGCTCAAAATCAAGTTTGCCCAATTTTAAGCCCTAAACATTTTTCATGCTTTTAACCAAGCTCTGATACCATTGTTGGAGTTTCTAGGTCCATAGGATCGAATAACAAACATGAAACGAGTGCGAATACAAATCGAGAAAGTTGCGGAATACTTACATCGAGCGGTTGAGCGACGCGGAGGCAACAAAATCAAAGTTTCTGCCCACTGGTTTCACGCCTACTGCAGCAGTTCACCTCACTGTTTTGCGCCATTTTGGTCTCCTTCGTCAAGCTCCAAGCTTCATCGAATGGTTACCGGCTCATGGGTGAGCTTCCCTATCACCTTCGCATGTCTCTCGGAGTGCTAGCTCGCTTGAAATTTGCCATAAATCTCATCACACTTGCTTCCCTTGCTCACGGTTTTTGTGAGAAACCAGTGAACAATTTCAGCCCTCCATGGGCATGAATGAGGAGAGAAATTGGAGAGAGGAAGAGTTGTTTGGTTGGTGGAGGAAAGTGTATCAAATACACAAAATTAATTTTCCAAAATTAATTACACATTTTCTCTTTCCAAAAGTCAAGCCTTTAAAGCTTCCATCAACTCACACATCACTTCCCATCAATCAATGAATAGTGACTGGCGTCAATCACTCAAAGTGAAAGACATCTATCACTTGATTGACGGATGATGTGACGCTAGAAGCGACTAGCGATTTGACGCTTGATTTGATTTGCCGCACTCGAATTCGAAATGCGAATGCGCTCGTAAATAATCTCGGGCTCGGGTTCGCTAATTCTAAATTAACGAACTTTCCGTTGCGTCGTTATTAAATCTAATTTAATTAAATAATCATGCCAAGCATAATTACTATTCACATCGCTAACGAATTAATTCTAAATTACTTCGTTCGTCCGAATTAAAATCTAATTTTAATTCCGCGTCGAAATCTAATTTCGTTTAATATATCAAATATATTAATTTACCGATTAATTTCAAATTAATCGTTCTATCTCTTTAAATGATATTTTATCCCAGATAAAATATCTCTGCAATTAATCCCAGATTAATTTTCTCTCTCATCTAATTAATCAAGATTAATTAAAAGTGCGAGTCATACGTCATCGGTGAATCTTTGGGAAGCGACCCATGAGATCCCCGGATATGTTGGTAGTAAATTCTGTCGTCGGACTATCCGAACACGTAAGTACCTCGTACTACGTTTATACCGAATTACAAGACAAGGTTGGCTTCTAGCAAAGCGCCATGCCTCCCCAATTCTCCAGAAATATCCTTACAGGAATAAGGATCTATATCAAGCGTAGTATACCGTAGTATTATGTATTTCTGTCCATTATCAGATGATCACATGCAAGGCCTGGGGCTGGTATAGTGTATGCCCCGTACGATGCATATATCGGATAACGAGCAACTAGTCTCTTTAATATCGGATAATCATGACCAAGTCATATTATCCTGACGGTTGCAACATTATTTAGAGAGCCAGTTATGTATCCTTGCGCGATCATCAACTCCATATGACTAGAGTGACACTTCCGTCTTGACATCACACCCAACACACTACGATTCTCGATATACCAGAATTAGCATACACAGAAACCGGTTAAAGCCCTGGACGACCTCAACCAAAGTATATTGATTGTCGTATGCATTAGCGGTGCAAGTCTCAGGTTAAGACCAAATACACCTACCCTGATTTCAGACTTCCATAGACACATAGTCACACTACCAATGGAATTTCGAGGGGGTTTTATCCAGAGCGAAGCTGTTTCCCGTACCATCGGTGAAACACAACCTCCTATTACACTTGCATGAGTATCATATACCCAAATATATGAGAACTATGTCGTTGTGTCCTCACAACGCGCACAAGTGTAATACTAGTCTTTTACGCATTCATCGATGTCCAATCTCAATAATGCTCTAACTAGGGATATTTAATGATTTATCCTTCGTGGACTGATACTGTCTCATATCATTCTCAATCCAGGAACAAATCACAGGGACCTCCTATCATTTATACATATAGGTGATCTAATCACAAATGATAAGAGTGCAATCTCCTTTGTCACATAGTTAATTTGTACAACAACACCGTGATCTGTACAAATAGTGACGCTATGGGTCATAATTGTCCAACAGTGCTAAGATGATTGGCCACATTGAAAAATTGGCCAACCCGGGTTCATCATGGATCATGAGATAGGTAACGATCTAATTCTTCAATCCTTACCAAAAGAATTCTCTAACTTTATTATGCAGTTTCATCTGTCTGATAAAGAAGCTACTTTAGCAGAATTGCAAAATCTGATAAAGCAAGTAGAGAAGAACTTGAAATCGGAGCTTAAAACCTCTGTCATGCTTACGGGTACGGACCTGAAGCCACGAGGCCCAAAGAAAAATAAGGGCAAGGCCAAGGCTCCAGATCACCTAAAGCCCAATGGTAAGGTGGATAAGAAAAATGGAAAGGGGAAATGTTTCTTTTGTGGAAAGAAGGGTCATTGGAAGAAAGTCTGCAGATCCTTGAAACCCAAGGAAGCTAGGGAAGCCCAAGAGGCTAAGAATCCCAATGCTTCAAGTATGTTGTATATGATTGAACTATATTCTCAAAACTCTGAACCTTCTACTTGGGTGCTTGACACCGGTTGTAGGACTCACTTGTGTAACAATGTGCAGGGCCTGAGAAATAGTAGGAGACTCCGTCATGGGGAGGTTGACTTACGCATGGGTAATGGAGAAAAACTGGCTGCATTGTGCGTGAGGACTTATTCATTAATTTTTCCGAATGGTTTAGTTTTAGACTTATAAGATTGTGTTTATGTACCTTCTCTAATAAAGAACATCTTTTCAATTTCTTCTCTACGTAATAAAGGCTTTTCATGCCTAATAACTTGTAAGGAATGTTCTATTTATTTCAATGAAATAAAATATGGAGATGGTATTTTGAATAATGGTATCTATGTCTTACAAACTAACAAAGAATGTTCAACCTCTAATATATACAACGTTAACTCGAATAATCTCAATGAACCACTTCTATGGCACAGTCGCTTAGGTCATATCAATGAAACAAGATTAACTAAGCTACATAAGGATGGTTATTTCAAACCCTTCAAATATAAACCTTATGGAACTTGTGAGTCTTGTTTACTTGGTAAAATGACCAAATTACCCTTCAAAGGTAAAGGACAGCGTGCATCAGAGACATTAGAACTCATACACTCTGATGCATGTAGACCAATGTCAGTCACCGCTAGAGGTGGATTCTCCTACTTCATTACCTTTATCGATGATCATTCGCGATATGGGTATGTGTACCTTATGCGGTACAAATCTGAAGCCTTTGAGAAATTCAAAGACTTCAAGGCTGAAGTAGAAAACCAGCTTAATAAAAGTATTAAGTCACTAAGGTCTGACCGAGGTGGTGAATACTTAAGCAACGAATTTCAAGATTACTTGAGAGAAAATGGCAATGTTTCCCATTGGACTCCTCCGGGAACTCCACAACATAATGGGGTCTTGACCGGCGTAAACACACACGTATAACGCAAGCGCACGTATCGTTCAAGTAGTATAAAAATATCGATCCCACGAGGACTTAATATCTAATCTATTAATTTTATGAAGTCAAATGATTACTAGTATCTAACAGGTTGTTTGATTGATTTGAAATGGTGACGATTCTAAATTTAAAAACAAGTAAATAAAATTATTCGAAAGTAGGTTTTAAGAAAATTCAATATTAAAAACTATCTAGGGTTGTGATTTCTTCCAATATCATTTTAAAGATGAAGTGGTTATTTTATGTTTGTGTAATAAATCGGTTTACTAACCTGGAACACTAAATTATGAAAAAGCCTCTGTCGATGGTCAGACGCAAATACCCAGTTTAACCCAATTGAACCATATGTCTATGTCAACCAAATTATCTGGATTCATTAAGTTTAACTTCCAATTATGGCTACCCCCGCCCGACAGGTATATGTCTATCTGTAAGGAAATCTATTAAAGGGTTATCTATCCTCAAGGAAGATCGTGGGCTATTAAGTCTAAGGCTGAAACCTAAAATCCCTATGTCTAGTTCATTTTAGATTTACCACATCAATCTTGGTGATCAGACAACAAGAAGCATTAAGCTTAAGACTTAATAAGTAAACCTTTAAATTACCCAAACTATAATTTAACCCTTTATAAACGGTGATATTGGATTTCATCACAACCCCGGATAATTGGCTTAGTTACGACACATATTTACGGGTAAAAAAAAAACTTAAATAAAATAAAAGACATAAAGTTAAATACTGAAAAGTAAATGCTGAAAGTAAATGCTGAAAGTAAATGCTGAAGTAAAATACTGAAAATTAATGCTGAAAGTAATGCTGAAAGTAAGTTGCTAAAAAGTAAATTGCTGAAAAGTAAATTGCTAAAAAGTAAATAAAGTAAAATTACAATAAAAAAAAAATGCTGAAGTAAAAAGATCCACTTTTATTACTTCTATTTTAGATATCTCCCTTAATATAATATATTAACTTTGCATGATAATTACCAACCAGCCATATAGGCGGTATCCAGATTAAGTCAATTAATAATTAATTACCAACCGACCAATCAGGCGGTATCCAGTTTAGTCAGGTAAAACCAATTTAAATAATTACCAACCCTACCAATATGACGGTATCCTCGTTAAGTCAGGTTTTAACTAGTTTATATATTATAATTAAGGGAGATTAATCTAAATATTAGTAATAAAAGCTTTACCTTTTACCCCAGCAAAGGGGAGTTACCTCCTCATTACTGAAAAGTAAAAACTGAAAATTAAATAAAGAAAAGTACTGTGCGTAAAAGTAAATTGCGGAAAGTAAAAACTGAAAAGTAAAGAAAAGAAAGTGCGAAAACGAAAATTAATTACTGAAAGCAGTAAATAAAAAAACAAGATACAACCTTCTTAGTATTCTTATGGAATTCCTTAGAAGAAAATATGAATTTTACAAATGAAATGGCTTGGTATTTATAGGCAAAATTTTGCCTCCATCAAATCATCCACCAAATCAATTATTAATTGCTCCATTAATTGCTCCACTAATTGCTCCACCAAATCCATTATTAATTGCTCCAATAATCTCTTATCATGTTTGGTGATGATTTGATAATTTTTATTATTTTTTTATTAATTTATTAATTTATTTTTTTGCTTTGAAAATGATTGAAAGTGACTTTAATAATTACACACTACACACTTCTGTATGGTTCATCAATTTCGGGCATGCAATCTTCAGAATTCGAAATTATTTTGTCTTTCAAAGTTGTATATCTTTGAGTCTTATTTAATCTGGAACTTAAATCAGCTCAATCCGATATCTGAGTAAACATTTATGCCCAAAATACGACAGATGCGCAAAACTGGGATTTCCAAAACTGCACTTCGACAAAACGCCCTTTCAAGTTTCCAATCTCCAAAATTAAAATATCAAGTCCAATAATTGCCCTTATTTGACCCATATTTCATCCTAAATGATTTCATTGAGACCCGATATTATTTTATCTGCAAAATAAACTAAAACACATCAAAACGTTCATCAAACCCGAGAAACTAAACAAAATATTAAGTTAAAGGGGCGGTAAATATTGATATATTTTCCGCTCATCACACCCCCAAACCTAACATTTTGCTAGTCCTCAAGCAATACAACAAAATAAAATTAAAATTAAACTAAGCCACTTTCGTAGGGATCACGGTTGCATTTAGCATATGCAACAAGCCTTTAAACCCCTATGTGTCCCTAGTGGACGAGTTGTAGTCTCGTGAGGGCTTACAGCAACGATACCCACAAACGTTTTACAAAAGTAAAAAGATAATAAAACTAATGCACACAAAAGCAAAAAGACAAGAGAAAATAGAATAAAGAAGTTAGTGACTAATCAGGTGAAACTTCTACTCCAAGTCAATAGTGTTTTGTTTCATTCTAAATTAGAGAATAAGTAAATTCTCCGATTATTTTTACCATTCTTCATATACACAGCCAACAAAATATTAAACAACTCATTTTTGCCCACAACAGTCATAACTGCAGTTGATAAGAGAGTAATATTTTTGTCCTAAAGTTCTATCAGATTTAACACCTTTTGGTAGCAATGGAATAATTTTTCTCATTTTTCTGATTTTTCTTTGATTTTTTTTTTCTATTTTTTATTTATATACAATATCTTCCATCTATGTAGCGAGTGTTGAGTCGGTGGCTCCCAAACCAGTTGGCTTTAGGGCACCAGGTGTTAAGACACCCTACGGACTTAATTACTCATACTTCAGATATATATATATATTTTTGCAGCATCTTTGATCCATGTAGCGAGCTTTGGGCCAATGACTCCCAAACCAGTTGGTTTTAGGGCACTAGGTGTCAAAACACCCTTATAGACTTAATAACTCGGATCTCAGACGTTTTTTTTTTTTTTTTTTTTACTCCATTGCTTTTTGAGATGTTTCCTCCAATTAAACTAGAGCACTGAATATTACAAACTTTTCAATTTTAGCTCATGTCCGTATGTTACCATGTATGTTGATAATATCTGTCAACTGAGCATATGAAGATTCATTTTAGTCAATTTTATGGAGAATTTACAAATTAAATAATTCAAAAGGAAATAAACAAAAATTAACTTGTTTCGAATTAGGTTTGAGATACGTCTCAGGAGTGGAAACTCCTTACTCAGCTATCTCTTACCAATTTCACCTTTTAGTCAAAATAAAAATACAAAAACACAAAATATTTTTTGTAATTTTTGAAAATTTTTCAATTTTTTGGTATTTTTCGAAAAATTTTGAACTAAAATAGAAACAACACACAACTAAAAAAACAAGGTACTAATCAACTAATTCTCTCCCCAAACCTAAATGAGACATTGTCCCCAATGTCTTAAACAGTAGTAGAAGAGTTTAGAAGATAATACCTAGTTAGCTGAAATTCTACATGAGATTAAATGTTAAGATCCAGATTAACACGACGCCTCTTACCACGATCACCCTCGGACCAATTTATCTTTGAAATGACAGGGTCAATTTGTGGTTCATAGGCTAAGAGTTGGTCTATTAGATCCGGAGCAGTTCTGGCAGTAAAGAGGAGTTCTTTTAAAGGTTTTGATATGAACCCATTTCTCCGGGCATTATCAAGAAACACACAAAGTAAATCATAAAATCCATCAACGTTAAACAGCCCAATTGGTTTCTGGTGTATGTTCAGGTTCGCCCAAGATAGTACTATAAAAATTTCCTCCAATGTGCCCAAGCCACCTGGCAAAGCAATAAAAGTATCAACACGGTTAATCATTTCTACCAGTCGTTCAGACATACCTGGCACCATCAGTTCCTCTCTGTTTGATGATCCAATAAGATTTGCCTCTGCCAAGGGTTTTGGGATGATTCCTAAAACGTTACTACCTCCTTCCTGTACGGCTTTTGAAACGATCCCCATAAGTCCAAGATTGCCTCCACCATATATAAGTGCATATTCCTTGCAGCTAAGACTCGACCCAATTCCTGTGCTGTGCTTCTATGTATTGTGGTTTAGTACCAACACTACTACCGCAAAACACACAAATATTTTCAACTCGTCTTCTTGAAGTGGCTTCCATGTTTTTATGTATTTCTTTCTCAAATCAGGATGCCTTCAAAAGTGCATTGACGAGCTGAATTTATAGTACCTGAAAAGGGTGAGTAAAAATAGCACAAGTATCTTCCAAAGGACGATTAGTAACAAAGTAGTAAAATAGATCGTGATATGGTCAAAAAGGTCTGGATCCTGTCGGAGAAAATAAAAGAAAACAACAAAACAAATCAAAATTATTAGGAAAAGACAAAGAGATATAATATGTACAAGAATTAGAGCTTGATTAACGTCTATGCGTCAATGACAAGTTTCCCATCCAATTTTCTTATAAATTGGCAAACAGGGTCTTTTTGAGTCAGATTCCCAAGACTTAACTGTTGTCTTTCTTTTGAAATTGTGTATGTAATCTGCGAAAGGCTATGTGAACATATCCACTGGGATGCGTCTCAAGAGTCGAAGATATATCATCTAAAGACTCCTTACTCAAGCCATCCCTAATGAATTTAATTTGTCTTCGCGATTATTAGACACCATTCCTAAAGAACGACAACGAGTATTGCAGTTCCAACGTGCACATTTGTAACAAACACCCATTTGCTTAGCTCTTCGTTTCTTTGCATAGGTGCTTCTTCCAAAACCAGGCAGATGTGAAATAAAAGAGTCTGAAGACTCACCTGCCAATCGGACTCGTGCTTCAATTACCCAACGAATGTCATTGGAAACACCATGGATCGTCAATAACCTCATCCGTTCCAAGCGAGCTTTGTAAACTTTCATTAGAGATTTTGAGGGAGAGAAGGAAATTGCTTGTGAAGATTTGCGAGAGCTTCTTCCATCTTGAAATGTCTTAACCTGCAAAAAACTAAACACACAAAATTAAATCACACCAAATCACAATATATACAAAAATTGCATGGGTTGCCTCCCTGCTAGCGCTAAGTTTAAAGTCGTCAGCCAGACTTGACTTCTCGAACGTTAAGCTGGATCTGAAAGTGTAACACTTTCTTTTTGTCGCTCAAATGATTCTCCCCAGTAGTGCTTGACACGCTTGTTTTTAACCTTGAAAGTTTTGTTAGCGTCAGGATCATGTATCTCAACGGCTCTATTTGGTAAAATTTGGTGATCACAAATGGACCTGACCACCGTGATTTTGGCTTCCATGGGAAGAATTTCACCCTTGATTTGTTTAACAGTACCTTCTGCCCTGGTTCCAGTTGTATGCGCACTAACTTCTCATCATGTCTTTTCTTGCCCTTTTCTTGTACAATTTGGCATCTTCAAAAGGCTGATTGTGAAATTCCTCCAATTCGTTGAGCTGGTGGAACTTTTTCTCTTATGTTGCTTGTAGAGCAAGAATTGGCTCTTTCAGTGCAAAAGATGCTTTATCTTTAGGCTCCACAGGCAATTGACATGTTTTAAGTTTGTCATTAGAACTTTGTCTTTCATCAGAGTTCTGAATGGTACTGTGTATCACATCGAGTTTGAAACATTCCTCATTCTTTTCATCATATGGGAAATTCATGGCCTTGAAAACATTGAATGTTACTTCTTGGTCATGTACCCTCATGGTTAGTTCTCCTTTTTGTACATCAATAATGGTTCGACCTGTAGCCAAGAACGGTCTCCCGAGGATGATTGGCACGTCTGCGTATTCCTCCATATCAAGGACAATAAAATCTGCTGGGAAAATGAATTTGTCAACCTTGACCAGCACAACCTCAACTACGCCTCTTGGAAATACGAGCGTTCTATCAGCAAGTTGCAGTGAGACTGAAGTTGGCATTGTTTTCTCCAATCTGTAATTTCCTGAAAATAGAAAAAGGCATCAAGTTAACACTAGCACCTAAATCACATAAAGCCTTACCAAAGTTATGTTCTCCTATGACGCAAGGAACAGTGAAACTGCCAGGATCTTTCAACTTCGGGGGAAGTTTCCTCTGAATGATAGCACTGCATTCTTCTGATAATGCTACTGTCTCGTAATCTCCCAATCTCCACTTTCGTGAAAGAATATCTTTCATGAATTTGGCATAGGTGGGCATTTGTTCCAACGCTTCTGCAAATGGAATGTTGATATGTAGCTTTTTGAAGATTTCCAGGAACCGAGAAAACTGCTTGTCCAATTTGTTCTTCTGAAGACGTTGAGGAAAAGGTGGAAGTGGAGTGATCTGTTCTTTTTTCTTTGCTTCTTTTTCCTCCATCTGTTGCTTTGTTTCTTTTGGAACTTCCTCAGCAGTTGTTTTGGCTCCAACATCTTTGTTGATTTCAGTACCGCTTTTTAACATGATGGCATGACATTGTTCCTTCCCCATGTTTCTTGGATTTGGCTCAGTGTTGCTAGGAAGGGTACCTGGCGGTCTGTACTCTGAGCTGAGCATTTGCCAGTTGTCCCATTTGATTCTCCAGTGCTTTAATATAAGAGATTGACTTTGAATTAATGCTGATTGGGATTGAAACATAGCATCATATCTTGCTGCTTGAGAGTCGTGTTTTGCTTCTAACTTTTTCAAGTGGGTCAACACTTCTGTTATTCCTGGTTCATTTGCCTGCTCCTCCTGGCTTTTGTTATGTTGTTGGAATTCAGGTGGTGGATAGTTTTGCTGTTGGCCTGAATTGTTGCTCCATGAAAATTTGAGATGATTCCTCCACCCTGGGTTTAGGTGTTGGAATATGGATTGTTCCCCTGTCTGTTGAAATTGTTGACAAAATTCACTGTCTCTTCCTGCTGAACTGGTTCTGGTGCTCCTTTATATATGATGAACTTGTGGATCCACCATTAACCTTCATGTTAAGAGTTTCCAGATTTTTGCAAATCATATCCAGCTTGACATTCAGTGCTGTGTGTTGCTCCAACTTCATAAATTCCTGCGATTCTTTGGATCATGCTCCTTTCTGTTGGCCACAAAGAATTATTGTTGGCCATTTCTTCAATTAAATCCCCAAGCCTTATCTTCTCCTTTTGCCATTAGTGCTCCTCCAGCAGCAGCATCAATTGTGGTTCTCATTATTCCAGAAATTCCATTATAGAATGTTTGGACTTGAAGCCATTTTGGAATCTCATGGTGAGGACATTTCTGGAGCAAATCTTTGTACCTTTCCCAAGCTTCGCAGAGGGATTCTGAATCTTGTTGTACAAAGGATGTGATGTCATTCCTCAACTTTGCAGTTCTGGCCGGTGGAAAGTATTTTGCAAGGAATTTGGTGGCTAGAGTGTTCCAAGTTGTGATGGAACCTGCTGGTAGTGAATGTAGCCAAGCTTTAGCTCTGTCCTTCAAGGAGTATGGGAAAACACGCAGTCTCATTGCTTTTTCTGATGCTCTGTTGTAGTTGAAAGTACCGCAAACTTCCAAGAAGTTACTGATGTGGGCATTAGGATCTTCAGTTGCATTCCCCCCCAAACTGAACTGAACTGACTGCTGAATCATCTGAATGCATGTTTTGATGTCACACGCATTTGCTGGTAAGGGAGGAAGTACAATGTAGGAAATGAGTTTGTCAACCACCGGAATGGTTCTGTCTCGAATGGGAATTGGTGGTGCAACCTCCAACGGTTCAGGTTCCATGTTGACTAAAGCTTCTTGGCCTTCTCGCTTTTCCTTCTCAACTGTCTGATGGTTCTTTCAATTTCTGGGTCAAGCGATCGGAGTTCAAAGCTTCTGGTTCGTCTCATGTAGTTTCTGAGAACCTGAAACACAAGAAAACAAAAACAATAAGTAAATAGAAATTAGATACAAGTAATATCTAACCCCTAATTAATAGTGAAATAAATAAGTCCCCGGCAACGGCGCCAAAAACTTGACCGGCGTAAACACACACGTATAACACAAGCGCACGTATCGTTCAAGTAGTATAAAAATATCGATCCCACGAGGACTTAATATCTAATCTATTAATTTTATGAAGTCAAATGATTACTCGTATCTAACAGGTTGTTTGATTGATTTGAAATGGTGACGATTCTAAATTTAAAAACAAGTAAATAAAATTGTTCGAAATTAGGTTTTAAGAAAATTCAATATTAAAAACTATCTAGGGTTGTGATTTCTTCCAATATCATTTTAAAGATGAATTGGTTATTTTATGTTTGTGTAATAAATCGGTTTACTAACCTGGAACACTAAATTATGCAAAAGCCTATGTCGATGGTCAGACGCAAATACCCAGTTTAACCCAATTGAACCGTATGTCTATGTCAACCAAATTATGTGGATTCATTAAGTTTAAGTTCCAATTATGGCTACCCCCGCCCGACAGGTATATGTCTATCAAGTAAGGAAATCTATTAAAGGGTTATATATCCTCAAGGAAGATCGTGGGCTATTAAGTCTAAGGCTGAAACCTAAAATCCCTATGTCTAGTTCATTTTAGATTTACCACATCAATCTTATTGGTGATCAGACAACAAGAAGCATTAAGCTTAAGACTTAATAAGTAAACCTTTAAATTACCCAAACTATAATTTAACCCTTTATAAACCGGTGATATTGGATTTCATCACAACCCCATATTGGCTTAGTTACGACACATATTTACGGGTAGTAAAAACTTAAATAAATAAAAGACATAAATAAAATACTGAAAAGTAAATGCTAATAAAATGCTGAAAAGTAAATGCTGAAAGTAAAATGCTGAAAGTAAATTGCTAAAAAGTAAATTGCTGAAAAGTAAATTGCTGAAAAGTAAATAAAGTAAAATTACAATAAAAGAAAATGCTGAGGTAAAAGGATCCACTTTTATTACTTCTATTTTAGATATCTCCCTTAAATAATATATTAACTTTGCATGATAATTACCAACCAGCCATATAGGCGGTATCCAGATTAAGTCAAATTAATAATTAATTACCAACCGACCAATCAGGCGGTATCCAGTTTAGTCAGGTTAAAACCAATTTAAATAATTACCAACCGACCAATATACGGTATCCTCGTTAAGTCAGGTTTTAACTAGTTTATATATTATAATTAAGGGAGATTAATCTAAATATTAGTAATAAAAGCTTTACCTTTTACCCCAGCAAAGGGAGTTACCTCCTCATTACTGAAAAGTAAAAACTGAAAATTAAATAAAGAAAAGTATTGTGCGTAAAAGTAAATTGCGGAAAGTAAAAACTGAAAAGTAAAGAAAAAAAGTGCGAAAACGAAAATTAATTACTGAAAGCTGTAAATAAACAAACAAGATACAATCTTCTTAGTATTCTTAAGGAATTCCTTAGAAGAAAGTATGAATTTTACATATGAAATGGCTTGGTATTTATAGGCAAAATTTTGCCTCCATCAAATCATCCACCAAATCAATTATTATTGCTCCACTAATTGCTCCACTAATTGCTCCACCAAATCCATTATTAATTGCTCCACTAATCTCTTATCATGTTTGGTGATGATTTGATAATTTTATTATTTTTTTTATTATTTATTTATTTATTTTTTTGCTTTGAAAATGATTAAAGTGACTTTAATAATTACACACTACACACTTCTGGATGGTTCATCAATTTCGGGCATGCAATCTTCAAAATTCGAAATTATTTTGTCTTTCAAAGTTGTATATCTTTGAGTCTTATTTAATCTGGAACTTGAATCAGCTCAATCCGATATCTGAGTAAACAGTTATGCCCAAAATACGACAGATGCGCAAAACTGGAATTTCCAAAACTGCACTTCGTCAAAACGCCCTTTCAAGTTTCCAATCTCCAAAATTAAAATATCAAGTCCAATAATTGCCCTTATTTGACCCATATTTCATCCTAAAGATTTCATTGAGACCCGATATTATTTTATCTGCAAAATAAACTAAAACACATCAAAACGTTCATCAAACCCCGAAACTAAACAAAATATTAAGTTAAAGGGGCGGTAAATATTGATATATTTTGCGCTCATCAGGTCTCCGAATGGAGAAATCGGACAATAATAGATATGGTCCGATCAATGATGCCAGACACGGATCTACCTCTTTCATTTTGGGGTCTTGTTTTAGAAACTACAACACTACTACTAAACCAAGTTCCTTCCAAGACTGTTAGTCAAACACCATATAAGTTATGGTCTGGGAAACGTCCTAGTCTTTGTTATCTATTAGTTTGGGGATGTGACGTATATGTAAAGCTCGCACAAACTAACAAATTGGATGATAAGGCAGTTAAATGTAAGTTTGTAGGATATGCTTTGAACTCAAGAGCATACGTGTTCTACTTCCCAAATGAACAAAGAACATTTGTCTCACGAAATGGTAAATTTCTAGAGAATGAATTCCTTCTCAAGAAATATAATGGGAGTAGACTTGACTTCGATGAGGAACGAGAAGAATAAACTAATAAAGAACTAAACCACAGGCCCTTCAAAAAGGCAGCGACGGAACAACCACAAGGTTATGAACTCAGAAGGCCTGGTAGGGAAAGACATGAGCCTAAAAGATATGGTTTCCATATTGATGAGGAACATGTTCATGTCATTGATAATGACGATCCCACCAGTTATGATGAAGCAATGCGTGACATTGATTCAGTCAAGCGGCTTGAGGCCATGAAATCCGAAATAAACTCTATGTATCAGAATCAAGTCTAGGACTTGGTAGATGCACCTGAAGGGATAAAACCTTAGGCTGCAAGTGGATTTACAAGCGTAAAACTGATGTAGAAGGCAACATCCAAACCAATAAGGCTAGGTTGGTGGCGAAAGGTTATAGACAAATCCAAGGAATTGACTATGAAGAAACCTTCTCGCCTGTTGCAATGATAAAGTCCATTCAAATTTTACTCGCACTAGCTGCACACTTTGATTATGAGATTTGGCAGATGGATGTCAAAATAACTTTCCTTAATGGGAACCTCGTAGAGGAAATCTATATAACACAACCTGAGGGGTTTGCATCTAATGATGATCGTAATAAATTATGCAAGCTTAAACGATCCATTTATGGACTCAAGCAAGCCTCCAGAAGTTGGAATATACGATTGATGAGACAATCAGAGAATTTGACTTCATAAAAAATGTAGACGAGCCTTGTGTTTACAGGAAAAGTAGTTGGAGAGATGTTGTATTTCTTGTATTATATGTTGATGACATATTAATCATCGGGAATGAAATTCCCATGATGCAAGCCACCAAGCAATGGTTATCTCAGAATTTCTCCATGAAAGATTTGGGAGAAGCAGCCTACATCCTCGGCATTAAGATCTATCGTAATAGATCTAAGAGGTTGTTAGGACTTTCTCAATCTACGTACATAGATAAAGTTTTGAAAAGATTCAAAATGGAAGATTCCAAAAGAGGTAATTTACCTGCTTGTCATGGAATCAAATTATCTAAGGAGCAATGTCCACATACTCCTTCAGATAGAGAGCGTATGAGTAAGATCCCTTATGTTTCAGCAATAGGATCGATCATGTACGCCATGCCATGTACAAGACCTGATGTCTCTTATGCTCTTAACATAACGAGCAGGTATCAGGAAAATCCTAGTGAGCAACACTAGGCAGCTGTCAAAACAATCCTCAAGTATCTGAGAAGAACTAAGGATGTGTTTTTGACATACGGAGATTGTTCTGAGATGAAAGTCATTGGTTACTGTGATGCGAGCTTTCATACCGATAGGGATGATAGCAGATTACAAATAGGATATATATTTATATTGAATGGTGGTGTTGTCAGTTGGAAAAGCTCAAAGCAGTCAACTACAGCGGACTCCACCACTAAAGCCGAGTATATTGCAGCATTTGAGGCTGCTAAAGAAGCAGTCTGGATAAAGAAGTTCATCACGGAGCTAGAAGTGCTTCCCACGATAAATAATGGCGTCACGATGTACTGTGACAACACGGGCGCCATTGCTCAATCAAAGAAACCAAGGTCCCACTAGAAATCCTAGCATGTACTCAGGTGATTTCATCTCATCAGGGAGATTGTTGAGAGAAAAGAAGTTATTATAGAGAAAATACCCACAGAAGATAATCTTACAAATTCTCTGACTAAATGGCTGACTCAACAAAACCATGATAGGCACACCCCGAGAGTATGGTGTCCAGATTCATACTAGTTGGCTATAGTGCAAGTGGGAGATAGTTAGGGATATGCCCTATACCCAACTTGTGGATGGGCGATATGTACATGTATTTGTAATATTTTCATTAATTAATAAAATGGCAATCTTTATTATACGTGTCTTACATAACTTATATGAATCATCAACACTGTAATAAATCCCTAGGAGTAATAAGACGATGGCTTCCACGCCTTATGAGAATCATTACTTTGAAATGTTCCTAGTCATAGTTTTGTGAATAATATGGGCGTTCACGAAGTGGAGAGACTAGCATGATGATATGATTCGCCCTTAAGTGGGGTAATCGATCTCACAGGCTACTAGTGGAGATTCATCCACCTAGTGTATCACATGGATGCATGAGTTGCTCGTGTCCATCGAACTGACCGCTGGAAGTTTTCATATGGAGTGTTTATCCCATGTGTCTGTGAGAACTTTCATGTATCTATTATATGACTAGTCCTTTGACTTGAGGTCGTTACAATCTTATGGGTGGATCAAATAACTTTGACATTCTCCTTCCCCAGTTCAAAAGATCCGGTCATAAGGGTATGATTGGGTTATTTGTTGAAACACATGGAGTTTGTAAAGATACAACAGAGAATCGCCACTCTCTCGGATAATATTTTCTTATTAGAGTAGTATTCCAGTTTGCGGGTTGATATGTGTGATCAGTGCTTGAGACTGTGGCCACAGCGGAAGAATCATGTGAGATTCTTGGGTTAGCACGATTCATGACACTATCAACATCATACATTTGACCATATAGGTAGACACTTTTCATACCCTAGGTCAATATTGGGGATACAGTGAGGCGATTGGCCGTATCATATGTAAATCGCATATCGAATGGGTATATATATTTTTCATTCTCATTTGGGGGCATTGGCATGTTGCTAGATGTCAACCTTGGTCATTGAAATCAAACGACCATCTGATCAAAGGATAATTTATGTTCGATTAAATTATCACGATTCATTTCATGTCCAACTTCAGGGGAACCCAAAAGGTCACACACAACAAGTTGAAATCAATGGTTAACAGTGCACAATACAAATATAACATCATATATGATTGCTGTAGGAATTGTTCATAAATGGTTCAATGTGTTTAATTATTGAACAGATCATTTATGAGATTCCATAGTGGCTTAGGGATTGGTGAATGACGATAGGGGAACTTTGGGAATTGGAATAAAAAAAATTACCTTCATGTGAATAGTAATTTTTTTTGTTATTTGTTTTGAATTCCAATTCGGCCCAAACTCTTATTATGGTTTTATAATCTCATTAAACCACTAAATTAAGATCCAATGGCTAAGATTAAATTAAATTTAATCCCACATCGGATTCTTAATTAATTTTGTTTTCTTTGGAGCACTCTATAAACCCAAAGAATTCATCACAAATTTTTTACACCAAAACCTTTCATATCTTGGGTTATATAAGTGAGCAACTCTAAAGTTTAAGAGTAAGCCACTGATTTTGAGGATCCTTAAGTCTAATTGACTAGAGGAACCTCGAGTTATAAGTTTTGAGGTATTTGCCTACGCTAACACCAATGGCAAAATACTCGTGCACTCAAGGCGTAGTCTTGCCGTTGAGTTTTGGCTTTGGTGTGTGCATCTTTGGAGGCCACACACTTGGGTGGCTCTTTGGAACATGGAAGAGCTTGCTGAGTTTGAGAAAAGCTTGTAGATTGGAGGGAGGACTGGAGGAGTCTACGGTTCAAGTAAGTCTTTTTCTTTATTTTAATTAGAGTTCTTATGATAGTTGGCATGTTTAGGTTTATGTTCTTTGCATGTTTTATGAGTTTTATGCTTAGAATATATAGTAACATGCCTAGGCTTGTTGAATAATCAAAACAAATGGGTTTTGGGCAAAGGGAAGCGGTATTATAATTTTTTATTTTTCGATGCGCACTTGCGGCCGCTTCCCAATAGGTTGAACACTGTTTAGAGGTCTTTATGGATGATATAACTATTTTCGGGAATTCATTTGATAAAGTCTTAAAAATCTGGAAAATATTTTAAAAAGATGTAAAGAAAAAAAACTTGTGTTAAATTGGAAAAAATGCAATGTTTTTGGACATGTTGTGTCGTCTAAAGTTATTGAGGTTGACAAGGAAAAAATAGAGGTAATTTCTAAATTACCATCACCAAAAATAGTTAGGGACATTGGTTTTTTTTTAGGACATATAGGATTTTATAGGAGGTTCATTAAAAACTTTAGTACCATATCCAGACCCTTATGTAACCTCATATTAAAAGATGCAACATTTTAATGGACAGAAGAATGTATACATGGCAATGGGCCTGGCTCGGGCCGGGCTTATCAAAGCCCGGCCCGAGCCCGGCAAAAAAAATTTTGGCCTGGGCCCAGGCCTGATTTTTTAATTATAAAAATTATAAAAATTAACAATTTATTATATTGATGAACAAGGATGGGCTTATCGTCCTGATGATGTTTCCAGAAAAAAGTGAATCTGAGGGGTAGTATAGTATCCTAAGGAAGGGCAAGAAATATTTAAAAAGGTAATACCCTTCAAATAAGAAGATAGAGACTTAGATCACAGGAGTTTCAGGTATATAATAGAACAGGAAAGATGATGAGAAGAACAAGCTTTTCAGCGTCGAAATAAGGCTGGAAATTCCATTAGATAGGAAATAGAAGGAATGTAGAGAGTATAACCAATAGGTTCCCATGCAATGTACCTAGCTAAGAAACAAGGCAAAGTACGACCTGAAATAGATTTATTAAGTTATAATATAGAGACTGCTAGGGAAACTAGGAATAAAGATATTGTTGAGACAAGGACAACACATGACCGAATAAGACATGAGAATAACAGAAAATGAGATATCTTAGAGTGTAACGAGGCAAGAAAAACAAGTCAGTATGGAAGACAGTTGACCAGATTTGTGATAGCAACGAATCTAAGGTATGGAAAAAGTAAAAACATTAACCAGAATCGAATCACTAGCATCGCTGAATATTAGAGGCATCGGTAAACAAAGGTAGTAAGCTAGAAGCACATGAAGAAATTGAACATGAGCTATGAAGTCCTAAGCCCCATAAATAGTTAGGGATAAGAGAATTTGAAGGACGATGCCGATAAGCAATTGGACCTTAGCGAAGACAAAATGAGGGTTAAATAGTTAAAACTATGAAAATGATTGCTTAGATCAGATCGAGCATGTGGAGTTAAGGGGTTATCAGTACGATCATTTTTAATAGCGATAAGAATTACTCTTGTATATGTTTATCCCAGAGTTAGGACAGAACGTGAAGAAACCTAACTATAGGAAACATAAGTATCTTTAAAGATGAGAGAGCACTAGCTAAGAAGAACCTGATTGAGTCAAGAAATGTTAAGCATAACTAGAGGATTGGAAATGAGCTTTCTTTAAAGACAATAGTTGTAGCATGACGATAGTGTAGAGTTCTCAGCAGAAATTTTATGAAACAATGACGAGAAGTTACCTCTCAGTCAAGAATTCAATGGGTATTCTCTATAGCCCACGAACTCTTGAGTAGTATGCGCAAGCATGATGAGATGGTTGGCCATGTTTATTGGTCAATGTTGCTAGATGAGTCATGAGGGATGACATTTGAGCTGTAAGTGCAACAATAGGATTCACCTCGTATATACCAGCCACTGTAGGCATAGTAGTGCATTCACTTGGCCATTGGAAATTTTTAATGGCCATCTCCTCCAACAGAGCATATGTATCTTCAGAAGATTTCTTGAATAGGATTCCTCTAGTAGCTGCATCAACCATGGTCATGTTTGGACCATTCAATCCATTGTAAAATAACTGAATATGAACCCAGTCTTCAAAATTATATTGTGGGCATCTCCTGAGTAGATCTTTAAAGAACTCTCATGCCTCATATAGGTTCTCGGTCTTCAACTACTTAAATATGTTAATTTCTGTTCTCAGTTGGGCTGATTTAGCTGGTGGGAAGAACCTCGCAAGAAATATTGTAGTCATATCATGCCATGTCATTATGCTCCCCATTGGTATAGATTGCAGCCAACCTCTCTTTTTTTCCCCTTAAAGAGAATGTGAATAAGCATAGCCTGATGGTCTCTTTAGTCACGCCATTCATCTTTATTGTATCTGTCATATGCAAAAACATCATTAAATTCACATTAGGATCTTCTACAGCTGAACTCCCAAACTGGTTCTTTTGCACCATGTTGATCAATGTAGGTTTCAGCTCAAATTTATTGGCATTGATTGGTGGGTGCGCAATCCCAGAATAGTTATCATCAATGAATGGCTTAAAGTGATCTCTGATTGTCTACTGGCGTGGGTTATTCTCTATATTTTCAGCCGCCATCACTTCTTTCTCAATTTTCCTTTAAAGAAAATAAATAAAAATAAACAAACAAATAAATCTAAATTAAAGTCAATGTTACTTGGTGATAGTATTAATGTTAATTAGATTAACAATCTCCGGCAACGACGCCAAAAAAATTGTCGCAAGATTTTATATCGTACCGCAAATGTATGGTGTCAAGTTTTAGTAAAGATAAATGAAAGAGTGTCGAACCAATATAGATTGTATTCAACTCACACTAAGTACTATAATTAGTAAACCTAACTTTATTTAGAAAGCAACTAAATTTAGATTAAAAACTAAATAATTAAAAAACAAAACGTTTGATAAAGATAGACCATGATATGAGAGATTCTAGAGTCTGATCTCACCTAGATATCCCCTATGTATTTGTTATGCCAATCAATTCTTATTCAGTTTAGTAATTTATAAGCCAAAAATCCTAAGTTATTCTAATTCTCTCTCCTGAGTGCCGAGTGCATATATTATCAATTGCAGACTTTGATATCCCTATAAAAATCTAGTAATTAACAATTCATTACACTCTGTGATTATTTGTTAAAGACTTCGAAGGGATTATAGATTCTCCCGAACTCTACAAATCTCATAATTTATATTCTCTAGATCATATTCAAAATCTCATCTCCCAAGTGGTAGATTCTAAACATGCATCATCTCAAATTGTAGCCAACAAACAAGAAGTATTAAACGCAAGAGAATATAACGCGGGAGTCGCGTGAAACGGACGACGAAAGGGAAAAGTCAAGAATTGACGTTTTGTTCGCTCGCTTAACCTCGGGTTTGCTCATGGAGCTTCTATTTCAAAATTTATTCTCGCCCTGAACCTTAAACCTACCCTGTGACCCTTCAACTTCCATGCACAAACATAAAATAATAAGCCACCAACCAATTAAACAAATTCAAACAAAATCAAACAATTAAAAAATACAAACCAATTTATTAACAACAAAATTCAACAAATTCCACAAACAAAATAAACATCAACAAAACCCACTCACCATAAATAATAAAATAATCAAACAACACACACACAAACAAATAATAAACAAAATAAAAACAAAACTCACACATTAAAATAACCCATGCCTCACGCCCATACACCTAACTCATGCCCCTCACCCAATTACAACAAACATAAAATGAAAACTATCCATGCACTCCACTGCACGTAACAAACACAAAATCCACAAACCCTCCATAACTACCCATGACAAAACCCATACCATTCATGCATCTCACCCAAACACTAACCCTTATTCCCCTGCAACACCCATACCCTATTCATGCTAACCACCCTCCATGCCATAACCCATACTCCCACCATGCAGTGACCCATCTCTCAAAGAACCATATAAACCCTAACAACACTCACACACACCCCTAGCTCATTCCTACGGCAAGGACACTAAACCTAACAAACCAAACAGCCTCCTCACCACACAGCTTTCGGCAGCCCTCTAACCCTTCCCTCTGAAACCCTAAACTGCTCAAGCAATAACCCCACAGCCTTCCACGAACAAACAAAACATGCGCCCATAGCAAGCCACCTGCTCCACTCCACCGCTCACTTGATTGCCACGATCAGTCTGCCTCACATAACACCTCAACTATCACACAACCCCACTGCACGCCCAGCACTGACCTCCACCTCCCTCAACTACTTCGCACTGCTCACGTCTCTCTCCACCAGTTCCTCACATTCATAAGCCAACAAAAGCCTAGCCTTTAACAGCCACTGCCCTTCACAGCCTCAACACGCTCTTAGCAGCCAACACACAACATTAAGCAGCTCTCTTCATCAACCTTAAGCCCGCGCCACTCGTCACTTCACAGCCCTCTTGCTCAACAGGCCTGCCTCACGCTCATATTCCTCACGTTAACCACGCCATGCCCACGCTACCTTGCAAATAATAAACTCATTATCATAAACCCACGGACCCATCAACACGTACCTCCCTAAGCCACGCTGAATTTTCCCCATGCACAACTCAACGCATCCTTCAGCCTCCACTGCCACCGAGCCTTCATGTCCTTAGCAACAGACTAAATAAGCCGTCAACCAGCCTTCACTCTCGCCTTCAACGTAAGCCAAGCAGCCCCTAAAAAACCCTCTTGACCTGCCCGGCTCACGTCCCCTGACCCTGCTTAAAGCTACTAAAACGTACAAAAGCCTCACTGCACCTCCACTCGTCATAGTCCCCGAACCAACCCCAAACAGTAGCAAAATAACCCCAAAACAGTCCCCGGGTTAACTCTGAAAACAGCCCAAAAATAGTGTCAAAACCGAGACTAAAACAGTCCCTTATCACCGCAAAACAGTAACCATAAACTACAGAGAAAATAGCAGCAAAACAGAATGAAAAACAGCGAGTTAAAACAGTGAGAAAAAACAGAGAAAACAGTGAGTGAAAACCGCAGGTGAAAATAACAAAAACAGCGGACCGGTAAAAACCGCAGAAATAGTGGACCAGTGAAAACAGCAGAACGATAACCTTTCGGCACCGTGAAACGCACTCCCGGAAAGCGACTAAAAAAGGTTAGACCTGAGGGCACCCTTTTATTTATTATCCTTTTTTTTAATTATTTTATTATTTTATTTCGCATGAGTATTGTGAATTGGTGCATGATGTGATTTCCGGATGAACGGAACATGTGTTTTCTCTTGTGGTATATAGGATGGAAACCCGGACGTAAATTCCGTAGCCGAATCCGAATGGACGGTACTGCGGTTTGCACTCGGGATACAATGCCACGTATCACTTGAGAGACACACGTATTTCGTTTCATCCAAACCTTGTATTTGAGCATGATTAGGTTGTTAGTATGTTATTTATTTCTTAAGCATGATTAGGTCATTAGTATGTTATTTCCCTATGTATGTTATAGTTATTTACTTCGCAATAGGAGTTTATCTACGTTTGCTTAGGTTGTTATTTAGTTTTCATGTTTGATGATCCAACATGCTCATTGTGTGATATTATATGTTTGCCGTTGTGATACTTACTTTTAAGGCATGATGACATAGACATATGATTTATTTTTATGAATGTGAACTAGATTTAGGTTATTCTTGGACATGTATGTTGTGTAGACTTAGTTAAATTATTGCACAAATCCGTTCATTACAAGTGGCATAAGTAAGGGACCATTCCGAACCCAACGGTTTGAGGTCTTCCCTTGCGAGGGGTGAGTGCGGCCTTAAATCATTTTCCTGGTTCACACTGGGTGGCGACTCCATTTTATTCTCCGGTTTAGTTCCCCCGCGGGCTACTCCGTACTCCCAACCGGGCCGCGAGCCCGGAACAGCGTCGTCCAGTTTCTGTGTCCTACACTTATAACAATTAAATTGGTAATCAACACATAGGTTCAAGCATAGGTTACATCATCCTCTAGAATAATAGAGTTAGTTAATGACCAAATAATAAAACAATGAAATCATGGTCAAGAACATAATGGACATCATTAGAGTTTAAAGAAAGAAACTAGAAGATTAAACCTGAATCGAATCTCTTCATTTTCGGACGTCACCGCCTTCGTCTCATATTGTCGCTCTTCAATCTTCCTCCTTAGATCTCTTTAAAATATGTGTTTTGAACACTTTATTTGTGTATTGGTCTCATCCCTAGTGTTTTGGACGTGCTTTTATATTTATATGGAAGTCCTAGAGTCATTGTGCTTGTAGAATATGACTTTATTAAGATTCTGGGTTTCTATCGCAGCGTCGTGGCACCAGAATTGGAACCGCGACGCCTAACTCTATGGAAATCACTATGGATACATGTTGAAGAGGCGTCGCGATGCCATAAGTGGTGCGGCAACGCCAGTCGATTTTTCTGGTGTGATGTTTTCTACATTTTTCGCTCTTCCCACGTGCTTCCGATGCGTCTGTAGGGTCCCAATGTTGGACAATTATGACCCATAACATCACTATTTGTACAGAACATGGTGTTGTTGTACAAATTAACTATGTGACAAAGGAAATTACTCTTTTATCATTTGTAATTGGATTAACGGGATATATAAATGATAAAAGTCCATGTGATTAGTACCAGATTAATAAGATATGAGACAGTATTAATCCACGTAAGGTTTAATCATTAAATATCCCTAGTCGTAGTATTATCGAGACTGGACATCGATAATGCGGAATATGCTAGTATTACACTTGTGCGTGTTATGGAAGCGTAACGGCATAGTTCTCATATATTTGGGTATTGGAGACTCATGCAAGTGTAATAGGAGGTTCTTTTTACCGATGGTAGGGAAACAGCTTTGCTTTGGATAGACCCCTCGGAATCCCATTGGTAGTATATGACATAGTTCTCATAGATTCACCAATGACGTTTGACTCGAACAGAATTAATCTATGATTAATTATAAGAGAGAGAATATTAATCTAGGATTAATTGCAGAAAGAATTTATCTGGGATAAAATTCAAATAGTAGAGAGAGAACGATTAATTTGGAATTAATCGATTAAATAATATATTCGATATATTAAATGAAATTAGATTTCAATGCGGAATTAAAATTGGATTTTAATTCGGGCGAACAAATTAATTTAGAATTAATTCGCAAGCGACTTTCGTAATAATTTTGCGAGGCATTACTATTTAATTAAATTTGATTTAATTATGTCAGACGAAAAATTCGTTAATTCAGAATTAACGAACCCGAGCCCGAAATATGTTTAGCGGGCCCACTTGGATTTTGAATTTAAAGTGGGGCCCACAAGTCACATCACTAGTCAACTACTTACTTTATGGTGATCGAAGTTGTTAGTTGGTGTTAGCTTGTTTCTTACACTTTCATTATTTTATTTTTTGACTTATGAAAGACCTTTACTAACTTTGGAAGTTTGGTAATTGATTTGTTGATTTTTGGAAAATCAAAAACACATCTCACACTTCTCTCTTCTTGCTTTTAGGTGTGAATCACCATCCCTCTTCTTCTCCTTTCCAAAGCCGAGAGTTGCTTCTCTTGATTGGGAAATTTTGTAGCAAAATTTTCCTAAGCTAGCACTTAAAAGGAGTCTACAAAGGTGATATGGAAACTATCCCATTGAGTTTGGAATTCAAAGATCAAGCTTGGAGCTCAACATACATACAAATGAGAGCTTGGAGCACTTGACAAAGGTTGCAAATTTTTGTTATCTACATATCCACCATTGCAGATCAAAGTGAGTATTTTTCCGCAACTTACTTTGTTAATTCACACAACTTTATGCTTAATAGATCCTTGGCATGTTCTAGGAGAACCCAACACCCAAAACACATATAATTGCTCCAAGATCCATGTCCTAATGCTTCCTACTAATAAAACATAAAAAAAAAACTATAAACTACATTAAAATCTAACAAAATAATAAGCTAAGAAGGCATGAATAAGTGAATATAAACCACACTTATCATTAGACCATCTAATTATATTTAATTTGTTACAATATGTCGAGCTAGCACGATAACCAAATGGACCTACATTTCCAAGCTTCAATAATCTTGGAATATTAATTATTTCTTTTATTAAATATTCCGAATTATTAACTTCGAGTTATTCCACCAAAAACCCAAAACTGCACTCTCGTTGCCATAGATAAATAATATAAGCCGAACTACCTCGGTGTTACATATAGATTGACCCTTCATGGGTATCTTATAATTAGAGCCGGATTATAATGTTTGTTATACCCCTCAAATTCTTTTTTACCTTAAGTACCATTAATTCTTTAATGAAGGATTTATCCACAACTATTATGAAAATTAATCTTTCTTTTCGCAATAGAAAGACTTGAGCGCTCTAATATTTAAAGTACCGAATCAACCCTTAAGGAAGATACTTCTCTACTTCTCGCAAGATAGAGTGAACTTCATATCTACGTAAAACATCCCCATCTACACACTAAACCATGTCCCCAAAGTACGTAGCTATTGGTCGAAATTTTTACACCAACCTTATCTTTGTAAATCAAAGGACATGACCTATCATGCAACAGTTCATAGTACACTGAGGATTCAGATCAATCCATATATGACCATCTAGTAAATTGAAATGAATTTCTTTATTTAACAGATATTATAAGAAATTTATTACTATCTGGGTCCAGTCCTATATGATCACATCATATAAGGTGCCCCCATTCTCATGTCACCACATGGACAATCCCGGATCAAGGTCTTCATACAATTATAGAATGGACCGCAAGTATAGATAAACCACAAATAAAGTACCCGTTTTTTTGTTGCTCTCTATTGACTATTTTAGATTGCTAACTTCAGACATAAATTCTCTTATACATGACACTCCTACACTAATTCTGAAGGTACATAAGTAATCAAGGGTAGGAAGGTATATTGTTTCAACTCGATAACAAATTAGGGACGACAATTACCTTTAAAAAGTGTTAGTCCATATCTCAAAGATTTGTTCATTTTCCCCTTATATTTAACAGATTATTGAGTAGTTAATTATTCTTATTTGTTCACGGTAGTTTTCGTTCGAAGAGTAATATGAGAAATTAACCCTTCGAATAAACCTTTCTCAGAAATAAATTTTTTTGGTTAGTAGCGAACCAAATGTAAACTCAGCAAGCAGACATATAAATCACAGAAACAAATATTTACGTGGTTCGGTGGAGAGTGGCTCCAACCTACGTCCACAGGAGAAAGGGGGTGAATTTTGTTACTACTCGGGATCAAGACCGATCCAAGTTACAAATGGAGTAGTGAGCTTACAACGAGTTTATAACACATTGGGTCTTACACTATCCTCTTACAATTCCCTCAATGGTAAAACAAACGACCAACTTTCTCTTTCTATGACTAGATTTTTGGTTCTTGATTTCTTTCTAAGTGTTGAATTTCCAATTTTCTCATCCCTTGAATCTGAGACTTCAACCCCTTTATATAGGCTTCTAGATCTGTTATTCCACCACATATGATGTCAGTTTATGCCAATATTATCATTACAATAACACCTTTTCTCAACTACCCACTATTCGACCAATTAGATTAGTCTTTTTCTAGTCACTGTACCAGTCTATGGCGGCCTCTGGGAGCTTTGCCACTTCCCTGCCACTACGTTGCCCTATGGCGGCATACGGCGGCTGGTAGGGACTACTTTCACAGTCAATCACTACTTTCTTATAGTCGTCATGAGCCTTCTAGAATGATATCTTCTCACTTTAGGGCACACGTCACTTGACTCAAACACAGATTGACTTGTAATTCCCAGCTCCCTTCCACGGGTTAGCATACATCAACCAGGTCGTGTTGTAAATTTTGGATCTCTCGGATCTGTTTTAGTGGATTCTTTCGCAATCCCAAATCCACCACTTCTTCACTAGGTCGGGTCAACATCAATGATTGGCCCACCTTCAACAGGACCTACCCTAAAAGAACTTATATGAGATACGTTGTCTAGCTCATTTGTCTGACCTTTTTATTCCCTCCGGGCCCTTGGGCCTTTATCATCTTTTCTTGGGCAAGTACAAACCTCATTTTATACCTCCTCAATATTTGAACTTTTTCATGGTGAAAAACCACAATCAACATTATTCCTCTTAAATTATTTAGAAATTTCTCTCTTATTTTGGGGTTATAAGGTAAAATGAATTAGTTACAGAGAGACAAATCCACAATCCCCATCAATTTTACACAGCCCGTTAATTATCAGCATGTTATTTAATCGTCGATTAATCGTAAATCACTACTTGAACGATTTGACTCGATTGATTTTATTCGATTAAATTGATATCGATATAAAGACGATTTTGATTGATTAATCGGTCGATTTCCGACTTACGATTTCCTAAAAATTATCCAATTTCACATTTTAATATTTTTTAAAAAAAAAAAATTTAATATCTTTTTAGAGCATTATTAATGATTTTATATGAAAAAGAGAAGGATTCTATTAAAAATAATTAAACAAATGAAAATATGTTTTGACTTGAATTAATTATTACTGAGATAATAAAACTCTTAAATTGTTTAGTTATGATTTTATTAATGAATGATTTTTAGACAATTTTAAGAGGTGGTTTAAAAATTTTTTATTCTCAACAATGAAAAATATCAATTATACTATTTCTAATTAATTTCCCTTTAAATTCTCAACTATTTTTTATTAATCACAAATTGTTCGGATTTCCGATTAAATT
>SKCR01040679.1:0-60156 GCA_019454045.1 Zanthoxylum bungeanum
ATGTACCTGACTTGAAACGGAACCTGATATCACTAGGAACACTAGATGAATTAGGTTTCACATATAACACATAAAGGAACATGCACATATCTAAGGGTAATAAACTAATCCTAACTGGTATAAAGAGAAATGGATTGTATGTTCTAAATGGCCAACATGTATTATCGGATAAACCCATTTCTGCTTTGACTTCTAATGTTGATATGACTAATATATGGCACTTGAGACTTGGCCATATAGGCCAGAAAGGAATGCAGGTACTCAGCAAGCAGGGACAATTTGGAAAGGACCAGTTGAAGCCACTTGAGTTTTGTGAGATCTGTGTGTTGGGCAAACAGCACAGACAGAGCTTCCCAACTGGAATTCACTTGTCAAAGGCGAGTCTGGAGTATCTACATTGTGATTTGTGGGGACCAGCAAAGGTCCAGACACATGGGGGTAAGAAATATTTCCTCTCTATTGTTGATGACTACAGTAGGAAGGTATGGACATTCTTACTAAAATCAAAGGATGAAACTTTGACTAAATTTAAAGAATGGAAAGTATTGGTAGAAAATCAAACTAGTAACAAAGTAAAAGTCTTGAGAACTGATAATGGCTTAGAATTTTGTAATACTGAGTTTGACCAATACTGTACTAGTGAGGGTATCCTAAGACATAGGACTGTTAGAAACACCCCTCAACAGAATGGAGTTGCGGAAAGAATGAATAGAACCTTATTAGAAAAGATCAGATGTCTTTTATTTTCTTCCGAACTTCCGAGGGCCTTTTGGGGTGAAGCCCTCAATACTGCTACTCATTTGATTAACCTTAGCCCTAACAGTTCAGTTCAGTTTAAGACACCAGAGGAAATCTGGTCTGGTAGAGCTCATAAGCTTGCACACCTTAGAGTATTTGGCTGTGAAGCCTATGTTCACCAGTCCGTAGGTAAACTTGAACCGAGGTCAATCAAGTGTGTTTTCCTAGGATACCAAGAAGGGACAAAAGGGTATAGGTTATGGGAAAGGGAATCACCTGGAGTCAAAGTCATAGTTAGTCGGGATGTTATATTCAATGAAATTTGTTTTCCTTGTAAATCTACTAACAACAATGCAGGTGCCTTAGAAAAGGATCTAGCAGATTTTGATTTTGCAGGTGGAGCTCAGATGCAGGTGGAGCCAGGGACATCAAGGACCGCTGAGCAAGTCGGTGACATGTCAGGCACGGAGACATCTGAGGACACCCAGCCCATGAGAAATAACCAGGAGGAAAACAGAAATGAAGTAGCAGATATACAAGAACAAAGTGAAGAGGACACAGTAGATCAAGTGGATCATACTGAGCAGCATGATGAAACACCTCAAGACACATTGGCCAACTACCAGCTAGCGAGAGACAGAAGTAGGAGGCAGGTAAGGCCTCCTACCAGGTATGATTACTCAACTAATGATTTGTATTTCTGTGCATTAATAGCAAGTCATGAAATTAATGGGGTTGAGTCTGCTAGCTTAGGAGAGGCATTAAAGTCTACCCATAAACTTGAATGGGAAGCGGCTATAGGAGAGGAGATGTCTTCTCTTAGTATTAGACCTGAGGTGATTAAAATGGAAAATGTGCCTTATGCAAATGCTATAGGTTCTGTGATGTATGTCATGATTAGTACTAGACCTGACTTGTCATACGCTGTATCTTTATTAAGTAGGTTTATGTCTAATCCAGATGGAGCATACTGGAGTGCTTTACAATGGTTGTTAAGATACTTGAATACTGCTGTTGATTATGACTTATGTTTTAACAAATCTAACGCTTTAGATTTGGTAGGGTATGTTGATTCTGATTTTGCAGGTGACAGAGACTCAAGAAAGTCAACTACCGAAGCAGAGTATCATTTTGTTCGGGAAATTATCTCAAGCGGTAAGATTGAGATTAAGAAGGTTCCAACAGAAGATAACCCATCGGACATGGGGACAAAGATTGTGGCTGCTACCAAACTCTTCCACTGCATGAAGCTGTTGTGCAAGTGGGGGTTGGCTGACTTGCAGCCGACATGAGCGATGATGTGTGTAGGTGGTTTGCTGTGCTATTGGCCTTAGTGTGTCTTTGTGTATGATTGGGAGTGAGAAATGTTTTTTTGGGCTTCAAGGTGGAGATTGTAAAATGTGAAGCCCTTGTCATCCGTTGGATGATGGACACATGGCGCAATCCTTGCCGTTGTCCCAATTACCTTTATTTGCTCATCCTATATAAAGAGCACTTAGGTTGAGGATTAGAGTGAGTTTTCATTATTTGTATTCCCTTAATAATTGGCTAAGTGTTAAGCCTATTCCCTAAGTCCAAGTTAGTGTAGTCTTCAATTGGAATTTGAGAGATTGTCACTTTTAGAGATTAGGGTTCTTTGTGAGATTTGAGGAATTACAATTTGTAAACGGATTCAAGATTCCGTGTGTAATCTTGGAAATTGATTAGTGCAGCGAGCTCCCTATTCCGGAGTTCAACGTGGATGTAGTCGGGAATTTTTCCGGCGAACCACGGTAAAAATCGTGCATTCTTGATTGATTGATTTGACGATTTTGCGATAAAACTTAACAGTTCCACCTCCTGAATTATTTTTATTGTTTTAGTTTTGATCCTTTAGTTTTGTTTGGCAGATGCTTGAGGCCAGCTTGCACTTCCAGAAGACAATGACTAATTTTCCAAACGCAATTGTGATTTAGACAAGTCGAATGCTCAGCTCGGTATCCAACTTTCGAAGGCCAATGAGTCAGAGGAATACTCAAAGAGAAAGATGAAGGAGTTGGTGTCTGAATTGTAGGCTGCTAAGGTAGAGTCGACTGTCAAAGAGCTGGAGTTGGCGAAAGAGAAAAAACAGTTTGCCTCATATTTAAACAGATTGACTATTGTGGCCGAAGAGGCTATGCTGAAGGTCCGTTATGACCTAATGAAAGAGTATGTTATTAGAGGGGCCTCGAAGTGGCAGCCTGAGGAATGGATCCGGGAATATGAGGAAGATGTAGATGAGATGACCAAGGGTGAGCCATGGGTCATACCATCATTCAATGAAGGTTTTGAAGCTGAGGGATGAGCTCCATTGGTTGATGTAGTGCCACCGGATGAGGAGCGTGATGGGCAGACTGATCCCTCTATTAACAGCTGATTTTGTACTTTTGTACTGATGGCCCCGTTAGAGGGTATTATTTTGTAAGTTTTTGATGATATTAATGAAATGAATTTGGTTATTTTTGAATTATATGTCTCTACTCTGTCATGCTTGAGAGAATGTTCTGTTGGTTAAGAGGTTGGACAGTTGAAGGCCTTGATCCAGTCATATTTTGATAGGTTGGGACATTTGGGCCAGTTGAAGGTCGTAATCCAAGTTTGTTAGTTGGTGTCTTTGTTGCTAGATGTCTTCAATAATAATGTAAAAGAAGGATAGCTCATTAAAAAATCATAATTCCCCCGATTGGGTGCGAGATTATGGAAAAAGAGTGCACCATATATTTATTAATCGAATCAGAATTTGCTGCCTTAGACTTAGTGGATTACCGCCCTAGATCAATGTATGTCTATTTCTCAGTTAATGAGTATGCAAAGTTTGTTTGCTTTCTTATGGACTCGTAGCCGACTGGTTTTATCTATGATATTTTTTTCAGATGGATGGCATTCGGACACGCTCAAAAAGTGATTCTTTACTTCTAAGTATAAGAGTGTCAAAGTAATAAAATAACCCGGTAAGACCGATGTCAATCTACAGAGAATAGATTTAGTAATGTAAAATGATAATTTGGGTGAAAAAATAAATAGGCTGGATTCTTTGAAGTGATTGGAAATGTTTATTTAAACTGCAACAATAAAATAAAATGCTGGGAATATGAGATCCACTTTTAATATTTCAAATTTAAAATATCTCTTATTATAATAAATAAATTATCATTATTACCCAATTAATTTATTTCATGAATTAATTATGCCAAAACATTTAAAACCAGCCATAAAGGCGTGATAATTTTTTCTATAACAAGTCCAGTTAGGTACTCAATTATGCCAAATAAATAAAACCAGTCATATAGGTGGTAACAAAATTTGTCAATAATTAATTTAGATTTAAATTAAATATTAATCATTAGATTACAATTTATATATTATAATATAAGTGAGATTAATCTAAATTTTCATATTAAAAGCTTCACTATTTACCCCACCAAAAAGAAATTAGCTACTCATAATTTGAATAAAAACACACATAATTTTATTATTAAAAGAAAAAATAAATTAAAAGAAAGCTTTAAAAAAATAAAACACAAAAGAGCTTAAACTCCACAAATTTTCAGAGAGAATTGTGGAAATCGGATTGAGAAAACTGAGAGGTGCTTGCACCTCCATCGCTTGCAATTTTGCAAGCTTTCTCACTCATTTTCTCTACCATTTTCTCCATCATCTTCTCCATCAATTTCTCCACCAAACATGCAAGGATGTTTGGTGGAACTTTGATGGAGAAATTGTCATCTTCCATTCATTATTATATATATATTTTTTTATTTGACTTTAATAATTATATATAACACACTTTGGATTTTTCATCAATTTCGATTTTGAATAATTCAGAACTAGAAAAATTCGTCAACATGAAAGTTGTAGATCTTTGAGTCTTCTTTCATTGGGAACTGGAATCACTTCAATTCGATATCGGAGTAAAACGTTATGGCCAAAATATGAAAATTACGCAGGGTTGGAATTTCTGAATTTGTGCACCGTTAGAACGCTCTTTTAAGTTTTTGACCTCCAAAATCCAAATGTCAAGTCCATTTTTCTAGTTATGTATCCAAAGTATTATTTCACCTACATAAAGATAAAAATCACAATAAACATAAATATAATTATTTTTTTAACAAAATGTGTTAATTTTAGAGGATTAATGAAACTACAAGTGTAAATGATTAATTTTTCTTTTAATAAATGTGCACTTTTTAATGTTCATCACATTCCAGCTGTTATGGATTGGTCTTCCTTCCGGTGTCTCCAACTTATAGGCTCCGTGTCTCGAAATCTTGGTGACGGTGTAGGGTCTATCCCCTATGGGGCCGAGCTTGCCATCTCATATTTCCTTCATGTTCTGATAGACTCGGCGAAGTACCTAATATCTCTCCTTAAATGTTTCGGTCCTTATCCTTTTGTCGAAGTGTTAGGCCATGTTTTGCTTGTGTATGGCCGTTCTAACTAAAGCTTGCTCTTTGATTTCATCAATTATATCGAGACTCTGTTCCATCAAATGTTTATTTGATTCCTCATTGAGCCATTGGTAACGAGACGATGTTACACTCCCCTCAACTGGGATGACTGCTTCTGCTCCAAAGGCTAGTGAGTAGGGGGTTTCTCCAATAAATGTCCGGGCAATGATTCGGTACGACCATAAATCTCCTGAGAGTTTGTCTGCCTAAGCGCCCTTCATTTTCTCTAGTCTCATTTTCAGGGTGCTAAGGATGGTTTTTTTGAAGACTCGACCTGTCTGCTTGCTTGTGGGTAGCGTGGGGTTGAGTAGTTGACTTGCAGAAGTCTTTGAACCCGTGGCTGATGAATTGGGAGACATTATCGGTAACTATCTCCTTTGGGATTCTGAATGTGCATATAATGTTCTTCCAGATGAATGCCTTCACTTTGGAGTCCCTTACTCGTACGTATGATTCAGCCTTTATCCACTTGGTAAAGTAGTATGTCATAACTAGGAAGAATACCCACTATGTGCATCTCTAATTTCATGTATGGCCATAGAGCTAGGATGGTCTTCTAGTTTTTAGGCGGTAAATGTGAGTGAACCTTTGGCATTTATCGCAATTTCGAGCGTAAGACGTCGCATAGTGGGCTAGTAATATCCTACTGTGAGGACCCGACTTTCCAGGCTTCTTCCTCTTGAGTGATTGCCACACTCTCATTCATGTAACTCAGCTAGAACGAGTCAGACTTCGCTTGGTGTGAGACACCTTAGATAGGGCCCTGAATATGACCTCATCAACAATTGCCCCTGATGTATGGTGAATCTGGTTGCTTATCGTTGGATCTTCTTGGCCGTATTATTATCGGCAGGAAGGGCAATTTGTGTCAGATACTTGATTAATGGGGTCATCCAGTCATCACCTAGGATCACAAATCCTACTTCATAGGATACTTCTAAGGCCTCGTCATTCCCGATGGATGGACATTGTCAGTAGACCACTATTATGGTTGTTGAATGGTCCCCATGAACGGTCGAGCCCAAGGTTACAAGGGCATCAGCATGGATATTCTCTGACCTGAGGATCTGAGAAATGTTGAAGTCCTTGAACTTTGACTGGAGCTCCTTAACTTTAGAGAGATAGACGACCATTTGAGCCTCCCTCGTCTGGTAGCTGCCTTGGAGCTAGTTAACGACCAGCTGGGAGTCTAACTGAACTTCAATCTTTTTCACTCTGAGGTCCAGTGCCAAGTCCATCCCAGCAATAAGTTCTTCATATTCGCCCTCATTATTAATGGTTTTGAAGCAGTATTAAATGGTTTGTTGCAGTAGATCTCCTTCTGGGGATGTGAGAACGAGTCCCAGCCCAGTTCCTCTTTGATCTCGTGCTCGCCTAGTTCTATAGCCCACTTGGTCAATCTATCCGAGAATTCTGATTTAAAAAAATTGCTTCTTATTGGGTAGGGTGTGAGGACTGTGATTGTATAAGATCGGAAATAGGGGTAAAGTTTCCAGGCAGACACGACCAGAGCTTGGGTGAGTTTTTCTAGCTGAGTATATCTAGTATCAGCATGTAGCAGTGCCTTACTCACATAGTATATTGGAATCTGTTTCTCTCTCTTCTCGAACTAGTACTACACTAACTGCGTGCTCGAAAACCCCGAGGTAGATGGAAAGTCTTTCCCCGTCTACTGGTTTTGAGAGGAGGGGCGAGGTGATCAGATATTTTTTAAGCTATTGGAGAGATACCATGCATGCTTCGATCCACTCGAAATCCTTGGACTTCCTTATCGTATTGAAAAACAAGAAGCATTTTTCTGTCGACTTGGAGATGAACATGTTTAATGCTGCTACTCTTCTAGTTAATCGCATCACATCCTTAAATGATCTAGGGATGGAATGTTGATGACTGAATTTATTTGATCTGGATTTACTTCTACTCTTCTTTGGGTCACCATATACCCAATGAACTTTCTTGATGATACTTCGAATGCGCATTTTGTTGGATTGAATTTTATGTTGTACCTCCTCATTACACCGAACGCTTGCTCCAGATGATTCAAATGATCGACTTATTGCAGGGATTTGACTAGCATGTCATCGATGTAGACCTCTAATGTTTTGCCTATAAAGTCTGAGAACATCTTGTTCACCAAACACTAATAGGTTGCTCCAGCGTTCTTTAACATGAATGGTATGGCTTTATAGCAGAATGTCCCTATGTTGGTGATGAATGAGGTCTTGTCCTGGTCGTCTGGATGCATGAGTATTTGGTTGTAGCCCGAGTATGCATCCATGAATATGAGTAACTGGTGTCCAGTTGTTGCATCGACCATGAAATTAATGTGAGGTAGTGGAAATGAGTCATTAAGGCAGGCTTTATTCAGGTCATTGAAGTCAATGTACATTCGCGATTTCCCATTCTTCTTTCGTATGACAACGACGTTGGCCTACCATTCAAGGTACTGGACTTCTTTTATGACCCTAGTATCTAGTAATTCTAGACTTCTTGATTGATGATTTCGTTCATCTCGGGGGAAAACTTCCTCATATTTTGTCTCACTAGTGGATAGTCTGGAGCCACATTAAGTTTATGAGTTATCATAATGGGGTCAATCCCAGTCATGTCATGGTGAGTCCATGCAAAGTAATCGTGTCGGCTGAAAAGGATCTCGATCAACTTGTTTCTTAGGGTCAGATCTAATAGGGACCCTATTTGGACTTTATGCTCTAGATGTTGTAGGTGGATCTATACTTCATCGAGCTTTTCTAGAGTAGGTTGTGGTACGTCGGCTCGACCGGAGCCATTTTGTAATTTCTATAAGATGGCTGGTTTCTCTTTTAGGGTATTCTAATGGAAAATTTGAGATGTATGCTAGTATTATTTTATCTCATTTACCCCCCCCCCCCCACTTAGTAGGGAATTGGATGACTTGATGAAAGGTAGAGAGTACTGCCCTTATTTGATGGATCCATGGCCTACCCATTATCATGTTATAGGCCGATGGACAATCTAGTATGAGGAAAACTACTATTTTATTGACTTCTTTTGCGTAAACTGAAAGTTGTATCTCACCCAAAATGAACTTGTATTCCGTGCTGAAATCGATCAATAGGGTCGATCGTCTGTTGAGGCCGCTCTATGGGATGTTCATTTCCTTCATGGTGGATATGGTCGAAGATCCGTTGTCTATAAGGACTCGCTGCACCAGGAAGTTGCTATTTGCAAGGACATAACTAAAGCATCATGGTGTGGATTGAGAAGATCCACGCTCTGATCATCCGGAAAGGTTAGTGTTTTCTTTTTTGATTCGTGGGGATGGAATGACATATGGAACCCGCTCTTGGGCAAGTCATTGGTTGAGGAATAAGAGACACCACTGATATTGGATCCTCTGATGATGACTTTCACGAAATTATCGATTGGTGGAGTGGGCAGTGGTTCATCGTTCATGTCTTCCCTCAATTCCACTTTCTTATTCTCTTTGTCTATTAGAAACTCATTGAGGTTCCATTTGTTGAACAACTTTAGTACTTCCAGTCTGAGGGCCACGCAATCAGCAGTGAGGTGGCCATAGTCTCGATGAAACTCACAGTACTTACTGGTATCATTCTTTCCCGACCTTTCACGATTTCGCTCGGGCCATCGCTTGGTATTCCCCATTTTTTGAGGGTGGCCACTAAATCTTCAAGTGACACGTCAAAATTATAGTCCGAAAGCCTTGGCCGGTTGGATGAAGATGATCCTCTTCTACTGTAGACATCAGTCCGTCTATCGTCTCGGGGGAGTGTATGGTAATCGCATCTCCTACTATCCCTTATGTCGCTTGGGCGAGGATTGATGTCCCACTCCTTGTATTTGGAGGAGGTTTGGACCCGAACCTTTTCTGTGGAAGTTCTCCGCCTTATGTTCCTCGTGTCTTCTTCCCATCTGATTTCTACCATGGCCCGGGCTAGTACCTATTTCATACTATAGCACTTATAGCAAGTCATGTTCTGGTAAATTTCTCCATCGGGGAGCAACTCTTTCCTGAATGCTTCAACAACAGTTAACTGGTGGAGGTTAAAGATGGTTACTTTCTCCTGGTTGAACCGGTTCACATATTCTTGGAGTAGTTCTCATCGCTTCTATACTATGGCATGTAAATCTTCAGTATTCTTCTCAATCGCACAACTTCTCGTGAACTCGTGCATGAACGGGTCTACTAGTGACTAGAAATAGATGATGGATTGATTTGGCAGGTTAGCGAACCACTTCAATGTCGGGCCTATGAGGGTTGACCCAAACCCCTTGCATATGCAAGCCTCCCATTGGACTTTTGATACAGATACAATGTACATATTCTGCTTAAAATAAGTTATATGCTTGTCTGGGTGAGTTGAACCATCGTACAATCGCACATGTGGGACGCTGAATTTCCAAGGGAGCTCTACTGCGGTGATATTCTTGGAAAAGTAAACATCGGTACTTTTTTTGCTTCTATGGGCTGAAATCTTGACTCCTAGAAGCCGGGAAGCAATGATTGCTTCTAGGGACCCTAATCGTACCCTAGTGTGCATTCTTCACTATTTCCCCTTGTCGGTGGGCTAGTCTGATGGTGCCGACGTTGATGTTAGATTAAACGCCGGGAGTAGGTCTCCGAGGGCGATGACTCCAGTAGAACAAGTAGGAGGGTGAGTCCGGAAGCTGAACGCCAAAGTGAGGCATTCCAGTTGACTTTGAAGGGCTGAATCTACTTCCCGAATCGCGACGTTCTCTTGTTCAAGTTCTTGCATCCTCGCTGTTTCTCCTACAATTGTTCCATAATTTCAATGAGCTGATCAAGAACGTTGGTGGGAGTGCTCTCCGAATCCATGGTTTTTCAGAATGTATGGTGGGTCGATCTTTGGTTTCCTTTGAATTGCTAGGGCCCCACAATGAGCGCCAAATTATAGACGGTAAATTTCACGTCCAGTCCACAATTGTTCGTTGATGAGTATGGGCACCGGTAATCCTGTAAAACAAAGATGAAAGATGAATAGGAAGTGACTGACTACCAATATAGTGGTTGTCGTAGACATTCCGACGCTCAAGTCAACGATAGTGAGGGTGGCTAGGAAGATAACAAGGCAATGGTGATACCTCGTATCTCGATTTGTGTGCCGTGAGGGAGGAGGGGAGAGCATGTTTGAGCGGAGTGAAGACAATGGTTCTCAATCTCAAGTTTATGAGTGAGAGCTTGACTGCGAGTCCTTGCCTTCAGTCATATTTTAGTTAAGCTCACAACGACTTTGGAGCTGATTTTGGCTTTGTGAATGTTCGAATTTGAGAGATTTTTATTGTTGAAAGTTGTAGTATATATTTTATGAGTATGTATAATTTTACATATTGTGGTTTGAAGTCCGGATGAATGATATATAAGTGTTTGAAAATAGTTAATAGGGAATTATTAATATTTTATAAATGTAAGGACTATTTTTGACATTTTTTGTTGAAACATAATGACAATCGTACTTGTTTTAAAACTTATGATTTTTAAATTAATAATATCTATATTTTTCTATTAAATACTTTATTTTTGAAAGATATTTAATTTTTAATTTGAAAGTTAAAAAGAAAAAGAAATCAATTATAAAATGAAAATAACATGTAATTTTTTTTTTTTTTAAAAAAAAAAAACAAAAAACATGAACTGGCTCATAATGCACCAGCATTGTTTTTATGTTAGTATGATGTCATTTTTAGTAATTTTAGCGTCTACAGGATTACAATGAATTATTATTATTATTATTTTGCCTGAGTTTTTTTAATAACTATTGAGGTGGTTTTGGATTTTTTTAATAGAACCCCCTTAAATAATATATATATATATATATATATATATTTTTTTTTTTTTCATTTTTTTCTTTTTCTCCGGCCCACTTCTTCCAAGGATAAATGCTCCTTAGCGTTAATGCTTTTATGATTATGGACTAATTTTTTGAACTAATAGAGTAGATTAATATTTATCAATTCATTTAAGTATGCAATCATCCTTATTGGGAAATTATTAAAAGTAAGTAAAAAAAAAAGTGGCATCTTTCTCCCCTAGATATTATTATGTTTTTCTATCAATACTAATCGAATTAATAACATTTAGACATAAATAGCCTCCAAATTTTTAAAAAAAAAACCTCCTCATCCTTTTAGACCACTCTCAACATCCATATACGATTAAACCTCCATAAATTAATACTCGATAAATTAATAACCTCTCTAAAATAATATTTTTTCCTGGTCCCAACTTGAGCCAGTTTAGAAAATTAGTTTTTTTGATAAATTAATGAAATAATAATTTTTAGGAAGACTTTTATATAAATCTATAGTCTCGTCAACGTCATAAATTAATAATTCTTTAAAATTACAAACATAACTATGATAATTTAGTAAAATATGAATTTATTATTGTTTGTTTTTTCTTGAAATTTAAATTTAGGCAGATTTCATCTCTAACTTCTCTCATTGCATTCAAAAGCTATGATATCGTCTTCTTGAACTACAACAAAAATTATGAAGAGTTGTTCCCGCTATGAATAAAGAAAAGTTAGAGATGAAATCTGCCTAAATTTAAAAGTTAGAGATGAAATCTTCCACTATGAAGAAGAGTCGTTCCACGACAACGGCGCCAAAAACTTGACACACTCACAAAGTGGTTTTTTTACTCACAAATATAAGAGTGTCGAAGTAATAAAATAACCCGGTAAGTCCAGGGTCGATCCACAGAGAACATATTTAATAAGGTAAAATAATAATTTGAGTAAAAATAAAAAGAGTAATTTGTTTGAAGTGATTTTAAATTTTAAATTAAACTGCAACAATAAAATAAAATGCTAGAGCTAGGGGATCCACTTTTAACAATTCAATTATAGAAATCCTACTTTTTATAATATATAATTTGTCATTATTGATGAGCGGAAAATATATCAATATTTACCGCCCCTTTTACTTAATATTTTGTATAGTTTCTCGATTTTTATGAACGTTTTGATGTGTTTTAGTTTATTTTGCAGATAAAATAAAATCGGGACTTAATGGAATCAATCAGGACGAAATGTGAAACAAATAAGGGCAAAAACTGGACTTGACATTTTGATTTTGGAGATTGGAAACTTGAAATGGCGTTCTAACGAAGTACAATTTCGGAAATTTCAACTTTGCGTAATTTTTGTATTTTAGCCATAATATTTTATTTCGATATCAGATTGAGGTGATTCAAGTTCCAAATTAAAGAAGACTCAAATATCTACAACTTTGAAGTTCATAATATTTTCGAATTCGGAAGTTTTCATTATCGAAATTGATGAAAAATACGGAAGTATGTTATGTGTAATTATTAAAGTCATTTTCAAAAACAAAAAAATAAAATAAAATAAAAAATTGGAAATTGTCAAATTTCCACCATGATTTGGTTCCATGTTTGGTGCCATGTTTGGTGGAGAAATTGGTGGAAGCCTTTATATTTGCCTATAAATATCAAGCTAAACTTTGTAAATTTTTCATGCTTTCTTTGGGGGATTTCTCCATGAAAACCTATAAGAAAGTGTCTTGCATGTTTATTTAAGTTTTCTTGTATTTTCTCTTTATTTATTTAATAAATTTTTGTGTGTTTTTAATTACATCATGAGTAGGTAATCTCTTTTTGATGGAGTTTGGGGAAACTTTTAGTATAATAATTTAGATTTACTCCCTTAATTTAAATAAATAAATTGAATTAATTATTTACCACCTATATGGCCGGTTTTATATTTTTGGACTTAGTTTCGGCCTATATGGTCGGTTTAGGTGCTAACCTTGTTACCCCCTACATTGTCGGTTTATATGATTTTGTTACCGCCTATATGGTCGGTTGGACTTTGGACAAATTGTTGGGGTCAAATCAGGGAGGCGCATTGGAAGAAGCTCTATTCGGGCGAAATCGTAGTTTAAAATTTTAAACTTATGAATAAATTATTTAATATCTAATATTAATAATTCATTCATATTTCACCTAAACATATTTATTCGATATCATATAACGACATAAATAATATAGAAACATCGTGAAACTTTTGCAAAAATATTTTTCTGCAAAATATCATAAAACGCGTTTCCAGTCGAACCGACCAACCAATGCTCATGGGGAAATTGGGTAGGCACGGTGCTTTGCTAGAAGCCAACCATGTCTCGTAAATCGGTAAAAACGTAGTACTAGGTACGTACGTGTTCGGATAGTCCAACGACCGGATTTACTTCCAACATATCCAAGGATCTCATGGGTCGCTTCCCGAAGATTCACCGATGATGTATGATTCGAACATAATTAATCTAGGATTAATTACAGAGAGATTTTATCTAGGATAAAATACTATTTGAAGAGAGAGAACGATTAATTTGGAATTAATCGATAAAAAATATATTGGATATATTAAACGAAATTAGATTTCGACGCGGAATTAAAATTGGATTTTAATTCGGGAAAACGAATTAATTTAGAATTAATTCGCGAGTGACGTGAATAGTAATTTTGCTAGGCATAATTATTTAATTAAATTTGATTTAATTACGTCGCAACGGAAAAATCATTAATTCAGAATTAGCGAACCCGAGCCCGGGATATGTTGCGGGCCCACTCGAATTTTGAATCAAGTGGGGTCCACATGTCACATCACAAGTCACATCACTTGTCACTTTAGTTGATGGGTTTTGGTGGGTTGGTGAAGACTTGTTCAACACACTTTAGTAAAGTTGATGGAGTGAAAGACATCTACCTAATATTAGATATTTGGTATATGTTTATTTTGATTTTAGAAATCATACACACACAAGCTTTTTCACTCCATCTCTTCCTCTCTCATTCACGCCCAAGTACAGAATTTTTCCTCTCCAAAATTTCAAGGCTTGGCCGAATTTTACAAGAGAAAAATTGAAGATTTGTTGTAAATTTTCAAAGGTGCTAGTACATTCAAAGAATCATATAAGGTGATAGGGAAACCAATCATTGAGCTTGGAATCAACAACATAGCTTGGAGCTTGGATTTCAATTCAAAATAGGACCTTGGCCGAAACTTCAAGGAGCAAAGTTTCGTATTTGACGCATCCAATATCCGATCAAAGTGAGTATTATTCCGCAAATTCTTCTTTGAGTATTCACATGTTTCATTGCTTAAATTGATATTGGGACATCTTAGAAACCCAACAATGGTATTAGAGCCTATTTGAGCATGGAATTTGATTAGGGTTTACATATTAAAATTTGGGTAAATTTGATTTGAGCATGTTTTAATCAAATTGTTTGTTTGAGTATGCTTGAATGTTGATAACTTGGAGTTATGCATGATCAAATTGATGAAAAACTAATTGGATTATTTTTCCCCAATTTGGGTATGATGGCCGGATACAATATAGCCCTAAAGTCATGGTATTTTTATTTTTTGATCATTGGATGAGTTGAAAGACATGGATATATTGATTTGAGATTCAATCGGATTGAAATCAGATCCGGATATAAAATCCATACAAATTCCGTGAGCTTCAAAGCATGGATGTAGGCACTGCATTTTGCATGTAAGTCCCTATGATGAGTCTCATTTGGAGACACTACCTTTTAAGTCACGGAAGTCGCGGGAAACGAATGTCGGAAGGGGAAATTCATAATAAGTATGTCATCGGATTCAATTCACATGTTCACTGCTTTCGTTCGTGCTGCGTTCGTGAACACGTTCGAAGGTCAAACAGATTGCAGGCATTCGTGCAACGTTCGAATCGACGTTCGAACGGTGTCGGTACTTCTGGTTTTGTTGCTAGCCTCACGCCCAAGCCCAATTAGCCCACCGAAACCCACCCAAAATAATTAAAACATTTAAAACATGTCACAAATTAAAATAATATCCTTCCTAAATTAAATAAATCACATCCCAATCTAAATAATTCACATACCTAAATAAACAAATCAAATATATGATATTCCTTATTTAAACAAATCTTGTCCCCAATAAATATATGCTTTCCTTGTGTGACACTAATCAAAATATTCCCCCCATAATTACTTGATCCATTCCTATTCAAACCTTAGAAACCCTAGCCTTTGCCTATAAAAAGAAACACAAATCCAACACTCTCATCCCCTAGCTCATTCACACAAAAAATTCCTAGCATTGACGCATAACACAAGCCATAAGCAATAAATAATTCTCTTCTCCTTCCTTACTCTCTACAGCCGAAAATCACCCTTAAAATAACCCATACATCCACCGAAAAACAGTAGCCCAAATACCTTAAAACAGTAGCCTAAATCACCAAAAACAGTGAACAAAAACTGCACTTTAAAACCCTTAAGATTACTGCACAAAACAGCCCCCCCTAATCAACAAAAACAGTGACTAAAATAAAACAGCAAAAACAGCAGTGAAACAGAGTAAAGACAACGGTCCAAATAATGAAACAGCGAAAGGAAGCAGTGGACCAGTGAACTAGAGGAGTTGCGGAGCGTTAACCCTTCCAACGATCGTGTACCGTACGTCCGAGAGGCGATTTAAAAGTTTAGACCTGAGGGCACTTCTATTATTCATTTTTATTCATCTCTTAATTGTTTTATTTATTTTCTTCACATGAGAGTCGCTTTTGGATGTGTGTTGTGACCCTTGAATCAATGAGAAATGTGTCGTCTCTTGTGGTATATAGGATGGAAACCCAGACATAAATTCCGTAGCCGAATCTGAATGGACGGTAGTGCAGTCTGTACTTGGGATACAACTCCACGTACCACTTGAGCAAACGACACATATCTCATTTCATTTTATCTTGATTGTTTATTATCCGCATTTTATATTTCGCCCTTTACTTTCTGCACGTTATTTGTTTGTGTATTGATGATGTAGTGCGCATGGGCTTAGTATGTTAGTCTAAAGGTTCTCTATTTGAGGGAAGAAAAGTCCAAAAGGCTACCTTTACGATAATACTTTTTCGCGCCGGACGAAATATGTCTGGTTGAACGTGAGATATGCTCAATCGAGTATACGAAGTCTTACATTGTTGTCTTTATTTTATATGCATTGTAATGTAGTGCACATGGGTTAACTAGGGTGGGTTAAAGGTCATCTATTCGAGGGAAAATGCCTAAAGGGCTACCTTTACCACGATGTTTTGCCGCGCCGGATGAAGTATGTTTGATTGAATGTGAGATATGTTTAATCGGACATATGAAGTTCCACATCGTTGCTTTATTTACGCATGTATTGCATTCTTGTGCGCATGGGCTAACTAGGGTGGATTCAAGGTCCTCTATTCGAGGGAAAATGCCTAAAGGCTACCTTTACCATGATATTTTCCGCGCCGGACGAGGTACACTCGATTGAATGGAAATGAGTTCAATCGGGCACACGGGGTCCTATATTGTGGATTTTCTTCTCTATGTATGTGTTGCGTCGTCTATCATGCATCAGGTCTGGTCCCGTTCGAACGCGTTCTCAAACGCTATACGAACGCGAACCTTCTGTTTACCGTTCGAACGTGTTTACGAACGCTACTCGAACGCGTATGAGTTTTCTTTGTTTTATCATGCATCAGGTCTTGTCCCATTTGAACGCGTTCTCGAACACTCTACGAACGCGAACCTTCTGTTTCATGTTCAAACCGCATTTACGAACGCTACTCAAACGCGTATGCATTTTGTTTCATCAGGTCTTGCCCCGTTCGAACGCGTTCTCAAACGCTATACGAACGCGAACCTTCTGTTTAATGTTCGAACACGTTTACGAACGCTAATCGAATGCGCATGTGTTTTGTTTCATCAGGTCTTGTCTCATTCGAGCGCGTTCTCAAACGCTATGCGAACGCGAACCTTCTGTTTACCGTTCGAACGCGTTTTCTAACGCTACACGAACGCACATACCCTGAATTGAGTCCTTTTCATCACATTTCATGCATGATTATTTCTTGGGTGATTTCTCTTGCATTATGTAATTAACCATGCCATTCCATTATTGACATTTTTGCTGTTATCATCCATTTGTATTTCCGCATTCATCTATTTGATGTGTTCGCAAGATTGTGTTCAAGCATGACTAGGTCGTTAGGATGTTACTTTTTCTCAAGCATGATTTAGCCATTAGTATGTTATTCCTCTATGCATGATATTGTTATCTCCTTTCGTAATAGGTGTTTCTTTATGTTTATGTTTATGTTGTTATTTATTTTTCGTGTTTGATGATTCAACATGTTCATGAGATTGTTGTATCGTATGTTTGCTGTTAAGATGATTACTTTCATGCATGTGAACTTAAGAGTAGAACATTCTTGGAAATATGTTGCTTAGGCTTGGTTAGATTATTGCACAAATTATATCATTACAAGTGGCATAAGTAAGGGACCATTTCGAACCCAATGGTTTGAGGTCTTCCATTGCGAGGGGTGAGTGCGGCCTTAAATCATTTTCCCTGTTCACACCGGGTGGCGACTCCATGTTATTTCTCCGGTTTAGTCCCCCGCGAGCTACTCCGTACTCCCGACCGGGCCGCGAGCCCGGAACAGCGTGTTGCAGTTCTACGGTCCCGAGGATCGAATAATAAGCATAAAACACATGTGAATACAATCAACGAAGTTGCGGAATACTCACAATGATCGGTTGAGCGACGCGAGAGACAATAAAAAACTTTTTAAGCCCTTTGAGATGGCTCCAAGGCTCTCGGCTTCACTGGTTTTTGGTCTCCAAAAATCGGTCCAAGCTCCAAGCTTTTGGGTGGTTGTTCCATGCTCACGAAGTTAGTTCCCTATCACCTTTGTATGTACTCATTTGGTGTGCTAGCACTTAGTGATTTTGCCACAAAATCACCATGGCTTCACCTCTTTATTCTCGGCATTTCTGGGCAGAAAACAGAAGAGAAACAACCCTTGTGGGCGTGAGAGATGAAGAAGAGAGAATGAGAGAGAGATGGAAAAATGTGTATTAGATAATTGTTTTCCAAAAATAATTAAACATATACCAATTATTTGATTTTCAAAAAGTCAAATAAGTACAAGCTTTAAAAGCTTATCCATCTACCACCATCAATCAATCAAGTGACAACTTGTCACATCACTCATGAATAATGACTAGTGTCAATCACTCAAAGTGAAAGACATCTATCACTTGAATGATGACTGATTTGACGCTAGATGTGACTTACGGGCCGCACTCGAATTCGAAATACGAATGCGCTCGCAAACACTCTCGGGCTCAGGTTCGCTAATTCCAAATTAACGAATTTTCCGTTGCGACGTAATTAAATGATTATGCCTAGCGAAATCACTATTCACGTCGTTAACGAATTAATTCTAAATTAACTCGTTTGCCCGAATTAAAATCTAATTTCAATTCCGCGTCGAAATCCAATTTCGTATAATATATCGAATATATTATTTTATTGATTAATTCCAAATTAATCGTTATCTCTCTTTTATTGATATTTTATCCCAGATAAAACATCTCGCAATTAATCCCAGATTAATTTTCTCTCTCATCAAATTATTCCCAGATTAATTAAAGTGCGAGTCATACTTCATCGGTGAATCTTCGGGAAGCGACCCATGAGATCCCCAGATATGTTGGCAGTAAATCCGGTTGTCGGACTATCCGAACACGTAAGTACCTAGTACTACGTTTTTACCGATTTACAAGACAAGGTTGGCTTCTAGCAAAGCGCCATGCCTACCCAATTCTCCAGAAATATGCTTACAGGAATATGTGATCAATATCAGGCGTAGTATACGTAGTATTGCGTATTTCGATCCAGTATCGGATGTCACGTGCCAGGCCTGGGGCTGGAAATGTGTCTGCCCCGTACGAATCACATATCGGATCTCTAGTAACTAGTCTCTATAATCGGATAAATATGACCTAGTCATTTTATCCCGATGACTGCAGTACATAAGAGAACCAGTTCCGTATCCTACGTGACCATCATCTCCACTATGACTGGAGTGATACTTCCATCTTGACATCACACCCAACACACTACGATTCTCAATATACCCAGTAGAGGCGTACACAGAACCTGTTAAAGCCCTGGATGACCTAACACCAAAGTATATTGATTGTCGTAAGTATTAGCGGTGCAAGTCATACTACCAATGGAATTCCGATGGGTCTTTCCAGAGCGAAGCTGTTTTCCGTACCATCGGTAGAACACAACCTCCTACTACACTTGCATGAGTATCATATACCTAAATATATGAGAACTATGCCGTTATGCCCTCACAACGCGCACAAGTGTAATACTAGTCTTTTACGCATTATCGATGTCCAATCTCAATAATACTTTGACTAGAGATATTTAATGATTAATCCTTCGTGGACTAATACTGTTTATATCATCTCAATCCAGGAACTAATCATATGGACCTCCTATCATTTATACATCTTGGTGATCTAATCACAAATGATAGAGATCAATCTCCTTTGTCACATAGTTAATTTGTACAACAACACTATGATCTGTACAAATAGTGACGCTATGGGTCATAACTGTCCAATAATCTCCCACTTGGCCTATAGCCAGTCACTCAAGTGTCTTACACCCGAACTATGTACGGTTCGCTCAAATTACTGAGAAAAGATTTTCGTCAGCGGATTTGCATGATTATCGTCTGATGCGATTTATACGATCATCACATCGCCATGATGTATGATCTGAACGAATCAGATGAATAGTCGAAGTATATATCTGGATCTTTGATGAGACCATTAATTCTTTAGCCTGTGCTGACGCATAGCTCAGCTGCTAACAGAACTATATCTAATCTAATTAGATTTGTTATCGACCCAAATGGCTTCTATTACTGCCTCAGCTGCATCAATAACCCGCATTTGTTGTTTATTCAGTATCAGTATCTTGCTTGGAAGATTTCCAGCTCACTGTTCCGTTATTCAAACTGTATAGTACCTTTTTACGACTTATAGTCGTTATATCGGTTTAGGAAACTTGCAGCAGTGATCCCAGTCACTTCAAGTTCTCCTTCTCCATAGTATAAGACATCATCATTAGATCTCTAAGATACTAATGGATGTTCTTAACATCAATCCATTGACTATCACTTGGATTGTCCCGATTGTGAATCCATATGCTTAAAGCGTATGAGACACCAGGTCACGTACGTTTTTTTTCAATGTACGATTTCTCGGAGAATGTTAACAACTTTAAATCTATCCCAGTAGATCTTTATTCCTAGAATAAGGGTTGTTTTCTCCCAAGAATTCTACGGAGAATTTTCATGAAAGCCAAGCTTTCACCGATTGTATTTTGGGAATTTCATTTCCAAGAAATGACATATTATCATTATTTATAGGACATTTATTATCAGTGCTCTCCCACTAACCTCCTTATATACACAAAATCATTTTCATTTTAATTAAATCATACTCCATTATGATTACATCAAAACGATAATTCCAAGAACTCAATGCTTGCTTCAATCCATTCATGGATCGAATAACCTGCAAACCTTGTTTGCTAGTTTTGGTACGACAAAGCCGTTAGGATGTTGTAAATATCCTCCAAAAGGTTTCCTTTTCAGGAAAGTGATTTTCCCGTTCAGCTGTCATATTTCATAAATGAAACATACAGCATCAGCAATCATTATTGAAATGGATATACCGTGGCAACAGGTAAAAAGTTGAATCGTAATCAACACAATGTTGATAACGATACCTTTCCGCTAAAAGCCTAGCTTTATACGTTGGTATGTTGCCTTCCATGTATGTCTTCCTTGAAGACTTATATAGTACCAATAGGCACAATGCCTTGTGGTACAACAACTAGTATCCAAACATAGTTGATACACATGGAATCCATTTCGGATGTTATAGCATTTTGCCATAATAGGGAGTCGATACTTTGTATCACTTCCTCATACGTAGTCAGTTGGTATTCCTCAATAAGATTGACATCTTTATGAGGTGAGATCAGAAACCCATACCCCAGGTTGTTTTCTGACTCTCTCCGACTTACGTGGTTCTTGTGTATTCGAAGATTACCGGTATAGTTTCATCCTTGATGAACTATTTGTGTTCCATTAAGGAATCGGTGCCCAGAATAGTATTACTCTGATTTTCATCGAGTTTTACTATCCTCCCACTTACCACTGCATATAGGTATTCCTCTTAGGAAAACCGCATGGTGAGCAACAATTAAATTGTTCTCTAGTGAGTTGTATAAGTACTATACTTTGGTATCCCTAGGATAACCATTATTAGGCCCTTATCCAATTTGGGTTTTAGTTTGGTATCATCCAAACATATGCCTAGCATTCCCAAATTTTCAGGAATGATAAACCTGGTTTCTTTCCTGTTCATATCTAATATGAAGTCTGTCTAACTGATTTTTATGGAAACTTATTCAAAATAAGTTCTTGCACTGTTAAAGCGTATCCGTTGAAGGAAATGGTAGCTCAGAGCGACTCATGATTAACCTTATCATGTCCAACAAAATTCGGTTACTCAGTTCGGACACATCGTCAGATTGACTTGTTCCGGGAGAAGTCCTTATTGAAAGAATACTATACTCTTTCAAGTATATTAGAAACTTATTGCTTAAGTATTTTCCATTATGGTCTAACCGTGACGGTATAATACTTTAGCCGATCTGTTTGTCTATTTCGTGTCGAAACTGTAAAAGTTTCCGATTTGTGTTTCATGAGAGACACATAACCACAACGCGATGCCACATCCGTAAAGGTCACGAAATATTTATATCCACCTCTAGCCTAACTAGACATGGGCCCACTTGCTTCACTATGAACTAGGGCTAATAGATCAGTGGCATTTGCACTTTTACCAGGTAAATAGTATTTTAGGCACTTTGCCCAATAAACTAGATTCGTAGACTTTATTTGAATAGGATCAAATCAGTCCGAGTACCCACTCTTCAAAAGTGTGGATATACGAGTCTTGTTTAATTGTGTCACAGACAGCAATGCCACAAATTAGTTTCTTCTGATCAAATCAGCTTGAGCTATTTGTTTGTCATGTTATATGTTTGAGATTTATTTATATTCAAAATATAAATACTGTTATTTCACATCTAATGTGTTTATCTCAATATCAACTTTATAAAATGAAACACTTTAGTGTTCTAGAATATAAAGGTATACCCGCAACTGGTTAAACCCTGATATAGAGATAATGTTTCTAGTCAAACTAGTTACATTGTAACAATTTCCAAATTTAAGTACACACCCGAATGTAGTTCCTAAACTTAGGTATCTACGGTTAAAACAGCGACTTTCGTCCCGTTTTCAATTCGCAGATTTATCTCAATTGAAGTCAGTATCCTGCTCATAGCAGATTCTGCACATCAATACATATTTATGTACCACACTAAGTATTTAAAATCCAATTTTAATACTAGTAGTGAAGATATTTATGACAAACATATTTGAAGTCAGAGCCTTGCTCGTTATTCAATTCCTTCATGTCTGCTTTGTTCAAACGGCAGTCACGCTTCCGCGATCTCGTTTGCCACAATTTAGGCAGACATTTTGGGATATGTCCTTTATCTTCCCAGAAGATCATAATGATTTTGCCTTTGCCTTTTTCAACACTCCAGAAGCCTTTGGCCAAGCCTTGGCCTTCTAGAATATCGAAGTAAGGTGCGCCTTGCGCTTCTTGCCTTATTGCAAACTTTGACTTTGTCTCCTTGAGAATAGTCATTAACTCTCCAAGATTTAATTATTGCAATTTAGTACTTAAAAGATCTAAGTATAGATTTATGAAGATCCTTCAATTTCAATATCATACTTTAAGGATCTAATCCTTAGTTCTGATTAAGAAATTAAGGAGTCTATTTGAAAAGTTTAATGGATTAAGCACTAATGTTATCATCACATGAATCTTCCAAAGATCATGCTCTACTATTTGCTTAACTCCGGGCTTAGGCCTAATATGTTATTTTATCAAATAAAGTAACTTCCAGGACCATCCTGAAATTTAATTCCCAATTTGAAAATTAAATCATTTAAATACATTTTCCCTAGGATTATGTTTTAAATGTCAATCTTTCAATTTTATCTTGATTCTAATAGTCCAACTATTTAATCAACGATTTTAGGTACTATTTATTATAATGATTACTATAGTCCAACTATATAATCAACTATAATTTAATTTGTTAATTCAAATATATTGATTACTATAATCCAATTATAAAATCAACTATAAATGAAATAGTTTGAATACAGTCCAACTGTTTTAATTAAAACAACATTAAATATTAGTCCAACTAATATATTAATTTATTTGACGTGATATTTAATATGAGCGCGTATGGCAAGTAATTAAACGAATATTGCAAATTTAATACTTGCCTCCCACTATTTTTCGGCGAGCCGCTAACCCTCTATTGAGTACTCGGGAAACCGTGTTTCCTAGTGGGCTAGGATCCCATTAAATGTCACACAATCTTGACTTTGGCCAACAAATTGTATGATAATTAACTAGGTAGATCTCTAAGACCAATTGGATCCCATCCAATTCCTAGATCCAGTAGGGGGACATCCAAGTCCGAAACATATATCTTATATATGCCAATATATCCAATGTATTGCCTAACCTTTTTCCTCTGAATCAACTAAGCCTTGGCTTTGGCACAACAAACTTAGTGATCCCAGTTAAGCGGAACCCATTGACCATGGAAAGCTTCGTAATCAATGTCGATGGACAAGAAATGGTCTTGACTTTGGCAAAAAAACCACAACTTGGACAAGACACCGATATGGAACAAAGCTCTCGTGATTCAAACACATCCTCGACGGACAAAGGTCTTGACTTTGGCCAACAAACCAATGCCAGTCTTGGATCTTGAGTAAGAATCACTCAATGGAAGGAAAAACGCATAATATTGTTTGAGGGTTTTGCGTCGCGTCAAATGGCAACCAATTTATTATCTTTGTTAAGGTCTCATCATCATACACCCTTAAACATGCATTCTAAACACATAATAAGGCGCGTAAATAAATAAATAATAATGATATGCGGATGGATACTTTAACACATTGATCCTAGATCAAATCTCTCTCTTTCTTCTCTCCCGCTAGCACAAGTATTTACTTCTACCTGTTACACTACACTTCTAAAGAAACCTCATTTACATTGAGGGGAATAGGTGAGAAGAGAAATACATAGAGAGTAATGAGGTAATAGGCTGGACGCGCAGGTCCAATTAATAAATTCTAAATTTATTACAACAATTTCTAAAATTGCCCCACCATCTAATATCCATCCGATATACATTATTCATGCATCACAACCATGTATTCACAAGCATGTTATCAATCAATCTAATCCAATTAATTAATCTGATAATTAATGACCATCCAATGTTCAAACAACGATTTGATTTAGCGCGAGTCAAACTCGTTTTTCGAATAAGTACTCAAAGTACGAATTCTCGAATTAAATTAAACTACATAATTAAATCCAATTCAATTTGTATTTAATGCTAATTCGTTATTTAATTCCAAATTAAATATTACACTTTATTAATAAACCTTTACGACTTAAATTCCAATTTAATCGTTACGGGTCTCAAAGTCCGATTAACGTCCAACGTTTATTTAATTAAAGTCCAATGGGCTTTTAATTAATTTCTTTAAGGCGTGGACTTTGGTCAACTTGGGTCAAACCCAATAACCAAAGCCCAATCAAGGAGTAACCCATATAGCCTAGAAATCAATTTAGGCCCATTAGGCCCAATTAAATTATTAAGGTCCATTAGTCGCATTTGGGCTTTATGGAAGCGGTTTTGGGCCCAATTGGATCCAACCAATTTAGCCTAAACCCATCTTGGTACAACCAAGCCCAATAAGCCCATTTACAACATTACAAGCCCAAATCCAATTTATGCCCAAATAATTTAATTCCAAAAATTCCAAATTTCTCAATTAAATTAACTAAAGTGTATTACACAATTAAATACCCAAATCAATAATTCCAAAACAAAAATTTGTACAATTAATCATGCTCATTAACAACAAAACATGTCCAACACATTTTATCAAAAAATCAAACCCATATGTACATGTTATAGTCTCGGCAATTTGGGGATATTTGTGTCCGATTCGGTTTCAATCCAATTAAATCCACAATCGACATAAAATCAACATTCCCAATCGTTTCAAGTCATCCAATGATCAACGAAACAAAATTCCAAGACATTTAGGGCATCTAGTATTCTCGGCCAAGCTAAGAATTTGGACAAAAATTGTTCCAAACTATTTTTCTTGAAATTGATCCAATCAATCTTCAATTAAACATCATTTAAACATATTCAATCAAACAATTTAACCAAATCATGCTCAAAATCAATTTACCCAATTTTATTCCCTAAATCGGTTTCATGCTTTTCAATTGCTCTGATACCATTGTTGGAGTTCTACCGTCCCGAGGATCGAATAATAAGCATAAAACACATGTGAATACAATCAACGAAGTTGCGGAATACTCACAATGATCGGTTGAGCGACGCGAGAGACAATAAAAAACTTTTTAAGCCCTTTGAAATGGCTCCAAGGCTCTCGGCTTCACTGGTTTTTGGTCTCCAAAAATCGGTCCAAGCTCCAAGCTTTTGGGTGGTTGTTCCATGCTCACGAAGTTAGTTCCCTATCACCTTTTTATGTACTCATTTGGTGTGCTAGCACTTAGTGATTTTGCCACAAAATCACCATGGCTTCACCTCTTTATTCTCGGCATTTCTAGGCAGAAAACAGAAGAGAAACAGCCCATGTGGGCGTGAGAGATGAAGAAGAGAGAAGGAGAGAGAGATGGAAAAATGTGTATTAGATAATTGTTTTCCAAAAACAATTAAACATATACCAATTATTTGATTTTCAAAAAGTCAAATAAGTACAAGCTTTAAAAGCTTATCCATCTACCACCCGAATTCAAAATACGAATGCGCTCACAAACACTATTGGGCTCAGGTTCGCTAATTCCAAATTAACGAATTTTCCGTTGCGACGTAATTAAATGATTATGCCTAGCGAAATCACTATTCACATCGCTAACGAATTAATTCTAAATTAACTTGTTTGCCCGAATTAAAATCTAATTTCAATTCCGCGTCGAAATCCAATTTCGTATAATATATCGAATATATTATTTTATTGATTAATTCCAAATAATCGTTATCTCTCTTTTATTGATATTTTATCCCAGATAAAATATCTCCGCAATTAATCCCATATTAATTTTCTCTCTCATCTAATTAATCCCAGATTAATAAAAGTGCGAGTCATACATCGTCCGGTGAATCTTTTGGAAGCGACCTATGAGATCCCCGGATATGTTGGCAGTAAATCCGGTCGTCGGACTATCCAAACACGTCAGTACCTAGTACTACGTTTTTACCAATTTACAAGACAAGGTTGGCTTCTAGTAAAGCGCCATGCCTACCCAATTCTCCAGAAATATCCTTACAGTAATATGTGATCAATATCAGGCGTAATATACGTAGTATTGCGTATTTCGTTCCAATATCGGACGTCACGTGCCAGGCCTGGGGCTGGAAATGTGTCTGCCCCGTACGAAGCACATATCAGATCTCTGGTAACTAGTCTCTATAATCGGATAAACATGACCTAGTCATTTTATCCCGATGACTGCAGTACATAAGAGAACCAGTTCCGTATCCTACGTGACCATCATCTCCACTATGACTGGAGTGATACTTCCATCTTGACATCACACCCAACACACTACGATTCTCAATATACCCAGCAGAGGCGTACACAAAACCTGTTAAAGCCCTGGACGACCTAAAACCAAAGTATATTGATTGTCGTAAGTATTAGCGGTGCAAGTCTCAGGTTAAGACCAAATACACCTACCCTGATTTCGGACTTCCATAGACACATAGTTATACTACCAATGGAATTCTGATGGGTCTTTCCAGAGCGAAGCTGTTTTCCGTACCATCGGTAAAACACAACCTCCTACTACACTTGCATGAGTATCCTATACCCAAATATATGAGAACTATGTCGTTATGCCCTCACAACGCGCACAAGTGTAATACTAGTCTTTTACGCATTATCGATGTCCAATCTCGATAATACTATGACTAGGGATATTTAATGATTAATCCTTCATGGACTGATACTGTCTCATATCATCTCAATCCAGGAACTAATCATATGGATCTCCTATCATTTATACATCTTGGTGATCTAATCACAAATGATAAGAGAGCAATCTCCTTTTTCACATAGTTAATTTATACAACAACACCATGATCTGTACAAATAGTGACGCTATGGGTCATAACTGTCCAACACAGCGTCGTTCAACATCTGTGTCCTACAGTCTGGCAACTCCACTGGGGATAGAGAATCGGCCCCGAAATAATTTCTTGTAGTGATTATGATTTGTGATTTAATCAACCGTATTTACCGTGGGTTGAAAGAGGTTTAATCAAAGGCACTTTTAAGGCTAGGTAATGGTTTTGTGTCTTCCCTCATTCACTACCTTTCTATAAGGAAAAGCTGCGAATGCACCTAGATAATCATGTACTTATAGCCTACTATGATGGACTAATTTGGATGACTCGTTGTTTATTCCTGTCACCAAGCGATAAGAGCCTAAGAGGCTTGGGTTTTTAAGAGAGTTCGCTCCACCCTCCCTCTAGGGAATCTACAACGGAAAATCCATTTGACAGACAGTCACATACCATAACTCGTTGGCACGTACTGTAAGGTATAAAAAAAAATACGCTCACTTGGTCGCTCGAACCCTTGAGTGGGGACCCCTAGTTGTGGGCAATCCTTCGCCAGCGAGAGTCTTTGTCCATACTCTCGCAAACCCACACGTAGACCGGAGTTATATGACCTATAACAACTATTTCCTTGTGCTTGTGGACCATCCTCATTTGGATGCAGTTGGACTTCTTATCAGAAATGCGAACTTGTTGGGCCATTTAAACTGGGACAAGTTCGTATCCTATGACAATTGGTCCAAAAGGTTTTGAAATGTCGATGGGCCACTCGGTAGATATTATTTCTTTATGCTTATGTTTAGGACCATCCTCATTTGGATACAGTTGGACTTTTTGTCAGAAATGCGAACTTGTTGGGCCATTTAAACTGGGACGAGTTCTTATCCTATGACAATTGGGCCAAAAGCTTCTGAAATGTCGATGGGCCACTCGGTAGAAATTATTTCTTTATGCTTATGTTTAGGACCATCCTCATTTAGATGCAGTTGGACTTCTTGTCAGAAATGTGAACTTGTTGGGCCATTTAAATTGGGACGAGTTCGTATCCTATGACAATTGGGCCAAAAGTTTCTAAAATGCCGATGGGCCATCATGTGTTTAGGCCCCTTATCATTTGAAGTTGTTTAACCATGTTGTCGCAAAGGTGTAAACCTGTTGGGCCTTTTCAACGGGACACGTTTGCACCTTGCAATAATATGGTTGAAGCTTTAAAATGACAATGGGCCGAATTATATGTTCCACACAATCGCACGTATCTCATGTATACACACATCATGTTAACTCTCTTGTGTCTTAAGAGCCATCATAGATATCCGTTGGGTTATGGAAAAAGGAAGACTTGTTAAAAGGCCGATAGCAAACATGAGCGAATCAGAGAATGAAACATCCCGTATAGATCAGTTGGAAACCAATCTCACCAAGGTTACTGAACAGTTACAAGCCTTGACTGCTGCTATGGCCAATATGGTTGTGCCCCGTGCTGGGGGAAACTCTGAGAATAAGAGGTGTGAAGACCCTCCGACTAGATTGAATGATGATATTCCGGGTTTTTATGATGATATGGCTGAATATGTTGCGGGGAAAGTGGCAGGGTCTCAAGCTGAGCTGCAGAAACTCCGAGATCAGATAGATTCGGTTACCCGTAAGATAAGGGGCAAACATGAAGACCTGCTAGATTATGAGGTAATGACCTTTGAAGAACAATTGCCAGCTCAATTCAAGATGCCAGATATGGCCAGGTTCAACGGGAATGGGGATCCGAGGGTCCATCTCCGTCAGTATGTTTCAGTTATGAGTTCAGTGGGTTTATCCAAGCGTCAGGTTCAGAAAATTTGAGATGTCACTCGAGGGGGCACCCGTGGTATGGTATCACAACCTGGAGAGGAAGATCAATGAGGATATGAGGGAATTGTCAGAGGCCTTTTTGAAACAATATATTATAGATTTGGAGATCGACTTGTCACTCTGGGACTTTGAAAACACCAAGCAGAGGTCAGAAGAAAGCTTCAAGGAATATGTAGACCGCTGGAGAAGCCAGGTTCTAAAGATGCAGACTCGGCCCTCAGAGAAGGACTAGATTAAGATGATTATCAAGGGTACTAAGCCCTCAATCTATGGCAAGTTGATGAGGATGACCTCCATAATTACTGATTTTCGATAGTTGAGGGAGATTGTCATGGATATTGAAGAAGAAGAAGCGGAGAACAGAAATTTCTATAGCCAGAACATGAGTCCCATTGGAGGAACATCAGATGCCAAACCTGTTTCTGCTGAGATTGCTGCTATCCGGAACCGGCGTATTTCTTCGACCTGGGTAGACCATTGTCTAAGGTATTGGAGAAATTAAAGAGACATGGACTTCTGAAACCCTTAGAAACCAAACCACTTCCACACCCTCCACCACCACATCTCAACCTGAACCACTATTATCATTTCCATCAACAGAAGGGCCATGACACTGACAATTGTGCCCGCATTCACCATGAAATCCAAGACCTTATAGACTCCAAAAGATACCCGACCCAGAAATAGAACAGCCTAACACACATAAAAACCCCCTGCCAAATTACCGCGCTGTCCCACCACCAACCTATATGATAAACTCTGGCCTACCCGAAAGCCTTGTCCTCAAATCCTTTGACCACCAAGCCTTCTGCCTGGGAATTTGGGATAGCAGCAGCGAGGATGAAACAGAATAAGGGAAGAATTTCTGGGAAGATTTCTCCAGTAGTGATGAAGAGATGGTAAGAGGAATGACACGCAACGGGTGTTTCTACAGTGATACAGCTGAGAAGGGTAAAGAAGTGTTGATGGAAGGCAGAGAAGTGTCTGAAAATGTGGAGAATGCTGAGGGGGATGCAGTGTTACGTCAGTTGAGGAAGACACAGGCACATGTTAGCATCTGGGAATTGTTGTGTTCATCTCAAGAGCACAGGCGGGCAATGGCTGAGGCCTTGAGCAAGATAGTGCTAACGGAGGATGCCAACCCTGCGATGTTTGTCGGATCAGTGCAAAAGGAAGCTTTGCAGATAACCTTTTCTGAGGAGGAACTCATGGCTGAGGGAAGGAACCATAATAAGTCTTTATTCATCAGAGCTGAAGTGAGGGGCAAGAAGACATCTTGTGTGATGTAGATGATGGCTCATCCCAATGTGTGCCCATTGAAGATTTTGGCAAGGTTGGGATGAAGGCAACGGATCTGGATCCCTCCAATATGACCATCAAAGCTTATGATGATAGCAAGCGAGGAGTTGAGGGTACCTTTACCGCAGTAGTCAAGGTTGGCCCGATTGAGGATGAGGTTGAGTTCATAGTACTAAATATCCCAGCTACTTTTGCTTTATTATTGGGAAGGGCCTGTAGTTCCATAAGCTTGGGGGCGTGCCCTCCACTATGCATCAGGTTATTAAGTTTCCCTACGGGGGAGAGATTGTCACCATCCGAGCTGAAGTAGATAATGTTGTGGCTGCTTTAGAGATACAGCCTTTCGCGAGGATTCCAGGTATCGGAAACGTTTTGAGGAGTGGGTGGATCCTAAAGTGGCTAAAATCATGGAGAAGATGAAGTTCGAGCCGGGTAAAGGTTCGACATTGCCAAACTTTAAGGGGCAGACTACCCGGAGAGGGTTGGGATACATGTCTGATGAAAAATAAGCCGAAAGCCAAGAAGAAATGGTTGAAGCTGATGGAATGCTTTGTGAGGGCAATGAGATATCAGAGAGAACCTGAACCGGTAGAAGTCAATGGGATTGTGGTACCCGGGTTTGAGATCTTTCAGGAGGTGATAATTGAGAACTCACTAGCATCGGAAATTATGAAGAATGAAGAAGAGAAATGGGAAGAAGGGCTGATGAAGTTGGGGGGCCTGACCCTCGAGGAAAAGGAGGAAGAACCAGCTGTGGGAGATGGAGCATCTGTGGAGGATGAAGATGTTTTTCTCTCTGATTTATTTGAATGTATTCCTGCATCTGCTAGCAATAAAGACAATCATTTTGCTTACTCGTATGAGTCTTTCCCTTTCAATTTGCATGACTTGAGTATATTTGATGTCAGTTCCACCAGAACAAATGCATTCAACCTTGGTACGCCAGAGAGCCCCAAGGAAATTCTAATTGCAAGTGAGGTTACCTCTGAGGAGCGGGAGAAATTAGAAGGAATATTGGCCAAATATGCCAAAGTGTTTGCTTGGTCCTATGAGGACATGCCTGGAGTAGACAGAAGCATCGCCCATCATACAATCCAACTTATCAAATATGAAGCCAAAAGAAATGAAGGGATGAAACAGAAACTTCGACGGATGAGACCTGAGTGGCCGAGGAGAAAGTCAGAGAAGAAGTCAAAAAACAAATAGATGTGGGATTCCTGGAAGTGGTGAAGTATCCTGAGTGGTTGGAAAATATTGTGCCGGTGCCAAAGAAAGACGGGAAGGTCAGAATGTGTGTGGATTACAGAGATCTTAACAAGGCTTGCCCGAAAGATGATTTTCCTCTACCTCATATAGATATGCTAGTTGACAGTGCGGCTTTATCTGCCATGTATTCATTTGCAGATGGATTTTCAGGATACAATCAGGTTCTTATTATTGAAGAGGACAAGCACAAGACTGCCTTTGTCACCGAGTGGGGCACATATTGTTACAAGGTAATGCCATTTGGGCTCAAGAATGCAGGAGCTACTTATCAGCGGATGACCACTACGCTATTCCATGACTTGATGCACGAAGAGATTGAAGTGTATGTGGATGATATGATGGTAAAATCAGAGACAAGAATTGGGCATATAGAAGCATTAGAGAAGTTCATTCAGAGAGTTGACAAATACAACTTGCGGTTGAATCCCAAGAAATGTGTGTTTGGGGTAGCATCAGGAAAATTACTGGGATATACAGTTGGAATGGGAGGAATAGAGGTAGACTCTGAGAAGATCAAAGCAATTACTGAGATGCCAGCACCGAAGACAGAGAAGGAAGTCAGAGCATTCCTCGGGAAAATTCAGTATATCAGTCGGTTCATCGCCAGGTTGACATCAGTATGTGAGCCTATCTTCAAACTGCTGAGAAAAGACCAGCCAGTGAAATGGAATGAGCAATGTCAAGCAGCCTTCGACAAGATCAAAGAATACTTGGTAAAAACCTTCTGTATTGAAACCTCCGAGACCGGGCAGACCCTTGATATTGTATTTGGCCATAGAATTAGAAGCACTGGGGGCAATGATGGTACAAACAGATGAGACATGGTAGTAGAACATGCAGTCTACTATCTCAGTAAGAAGATGCTTCCGTACGAAGCCCGCTATCAAAAAGTAGAGAAGATCTGTTTGGCAGTGGTATAGGCGTCTAGAAAACTGCGGCATTACTTCCAGTCTTACAAGATCCAGGTGGTAGCCAAAGAAAATCCCTTGAAGTATCTACATTCTGTGCCTTCGCTAGTGGGGAAGTTGGGCAGATGGTTAGTGTTGCTGACAGAGTTTGACATTGAGTATCTCACCTCCAAAGTAATCAAGGGGCGAGCCGTAGCAGAGTTCCTGGCATTGCAACCTATTGAAGGGGATCAGTACAAGTTTGAATTCCCAGATGAAGAGATCCAAGCTATAACAGTTCAAGGATGGAAAATGTATTTCGACGGAGCGGTGAATTACAAAGGAGCCGGAATTGGGATTGTGATAGTGACCCCCGAGGGAGAAACCTTGCCTATGGCCAAGAGGTTGACGTTCAGAGTAACTAACAACATGGCCGAGTATGAAGCATATGCTTTTGGATTGACTACATTGATAGCCTTGAAGGCTGAGAGCATGGAGGTCTACGGAGATTCGATGTTGGTAGTCCGACAGATGCAGGGGGAATGGGAATTGAAGGAAGAACGGTTGAAACCTTACCTTTTTTCAGAAAGTTGGCATAGGCTATCCCCGATTGTAAGTTTTAGCATTTGCCTTGAGAAGAGAATCAGATGGCAGACGCATTAGCTACACTTGCAGCGACTTGGGAAAATCCAGAGAAGTTAGTGATGAGACCGTTGGTACTAACAATAGTAAACAGACCCGTTTATGAGATAGAAAGAGTTCTGGAAATGGAGATCGACGATGGTAAACCTTGGTATCATGACATTCAGAGGTATCTGGAGCACAGAGAATTCCCAGAAGGAGCAAGCAAAAAAGACAGAATAGCCATTCAGAAGTTGGCTTCTCAGTATGTGATTTTGAAAGGAGAATTATACAAGAGACAAGTAAATGGCATTCAGTTGAAGTGTTTGAGAAGAGAAGAGGCTCAGAAGGCAATGGAAGAAATACATGCCGGGGTATGTGGACTGCATATGAATTGGTTGAATTTGTCTCGCAAGATTATAAGACAGGGTTTATACTGGTTGACCATGGAGACAGACTGTGCAAAACTGGTAAAACATTGTCATGATTGTCAAGCACACGGTAATTTGAATCATCTGCCGCACATAGAGTTACATGGGCTATCAGAGCCATGGCATTTCTCAGCATGGGGAATTGATATGATCGGGGAGATTCGATCGAGTGCATCGAATGGACATCGTTTCATAGTAGTGGTAGTGGACTACTTCTCAAAATAGGTGGAAGCCGAGTCATTTCATAATGTCACAGCAAAGCAGATGGCGAAGTACATAGCTCGGAATATCATATGTCGATATGGGATACCGCATCATGTAATGACAGATAACAGAGTTCAGTTTCAAGGGGAAACGAAGGCAATGCTACAAAGATATGGGAGAGGACATCACAAGTCGTCACCTTACCGGCCGCGGAAAATGGGGCAGTTGAGGCAGCCAATAAGACAGTAAAGAAGATATTAGCCAAGATGACAGAGAACTGCAAAGATTAGGCTAACAAGCTACCGTATGCCCTGTGGGGGTACAGAACATCAGTAAGAACAGCAACAAGAGCCACGCCTTACTATTTGGTCTATGGAATGGAAGCAGTACTGCCAGTGGAAGTTGAGATACAATCCTTGAGGGTATTAGCAGAAATAGAGTTACCTGAACAAGAATGGGCCGCACAGAGATTTGAACAGTTAGCACTACTGGATGAAAAAAGGATGAAGTCCTTGCATCACATGCAGATATATCAGAAGAGACTAGCCCAAGCATTCAACAAGAAGGTGCGTCCTACTAAGATCAGAAAGGGTGATTTGGTATTTAAGTAGTCGAGGTCGTCGACGACAGACCCAAGAGGAAAGTTCAGACCTAACTGGGAATGACCCTACGTAGTGTAGAAAGTAATGGGAAATGAGGCAGTGAGACTGTCAGATTTGGAAGGGAACGAGTTCACCAAGCCGATCAACGTGGATAGATTGAAGCAGCATTTTTCCTGAGGGAAAGAAGACCGAGCAGTCACCAAGGGAATTGACAGAAGCCTAACCCAACGGGATAGGAAACTCATTCATGCATGCATGCATACACGTAACATATTTGCATTCTTTTTGTGTTTGTTCTATTTTGTAATAACAGGTTTCAAAGAAGAAAAAGAGAAAACGGCAAAAGCAAGCCAACCAGAAGCAGCAACATGATATTGTCATCAGTTTCAGGGTCGAGGCCCACATCCGCATCAGTTTGGGGGCGAGGCCCACATCAACATCAGTTTGGGGGCGAGGCCCATGTCAGCATCAGTTGGGGGATGAGTCTCAGGGTCGAGGCCCACATCCGCATCAGTTTGGGGGTGAGGCCCACATCAACATCAGTTTGGGGGTGAGGCCCATGTCAGCATCAGTTGGGGGATGAGTCCCAGGGTCGAGGCCCACATCCGCATTAGTTTGGGGGCGAGGCCCATGTCAGCATTAGTTGGGGGATGAGTCCCAGGGTCGAGGCCAACATCCGCATCAGTTTGGGGGCGAGGCCCATGTCAAAATCAGTTTGGGGGCGAGGCCCACCCCACATCAGTTTGGGGGTGAGGCCCACATCAACATCAGTTTTGGGGATGAGTCCCATGGTCGTGACCCACATCATCATCAGCAGTTTTGGGGACGAGTCCCAGGGTCGTGACCCACATCATCAGTAATTTTGGGGATGCGTCCCAGGGTCGTGACCCACATTGTCAGCGGTATTGGGATGCGTCCTAGGGTCAAGGCCCCCGTTGTCGGATGTAGTTATTGGGATGTGTCCCAGGATCGAGGTCCACTGCATCATTAGTTTTGGGGATGCGTCTCAGGGTCGTGACCCACATTGTCAGTGGTATTGGGATGCGTCCCAGGGTCGAAGCCCCCGTTGTCAGTTGCAGTTATTGGGATGCGTCCCAGGATCGAGGTCCACTGCGTCATCAACTCAGCTCAAAGCAGCAGGCAAGTCAGGTGGTAGCTGGGGAGCCAGGTAAGTAAAAATACATTGCACAACTTCGATAGGATTGTCATTGTCACACACTGCACAAGTCCCATCAAAGTGGGGGCGGCTGTAGGCACTGCATTTTTCATATAATTCACTATAATGAGTCTCATTTGGAGACACTACCTTTTAAGTCACGGAAGTCGCGGGAAACGAATGTCGGAAGGGGAAATTCAGAATAAGTATGTCATCGGATTCAATTCAAATGTTCACTGCTTTCGTTCATGCTGCGTTCGTGAACACGTTCGAACGTCAAGCAGATTGCAGGCGTTCATGCAGCGTTCGAATTGGCATTTGAACGGTGTCGAAACTTTTGGTTTTATTGCTAGCCTCACGCCCAAGCCCAATTAGCCCACCAAAACCCACCCAAAAATAATTAAAACATTTAAAACATGTCACAAATTAAAATAATATCCTTCCTAAACTAAATAAATCACATTCCAATCTAAATAATTCACATACCTAAATAAACAAATCAAATATATGATCTTCCTTATTTAAACAAATCTTGTCCCCAATTAAATATATACTTTCCTTGTGTGACACTAATCAAAATATTCCCCCATAATTACTTGATCCATTCCTATTCAAACCTTAGAAATCCTAGCCTTTGCCTATAAAAGAAACACAAATCCAACACTCTCATCCCCTAGCTCATTCACACAAAAAATTCCTAGCATTGACGCATAACACAAGCCATAAGCAACAAAGAATTCTCTTCTCCTTCCTCACTCTTTACCGCCGAAAATCACCCTTAAAATAACCCCTACATCCACCGAAAAATAGCAGCCCAAATACCTTAAAACAGTAGCCTAAATCACCAAAAACAGTGAACAAAAACTGCACTTTAAAACCCTTAAGATTATTGCACAAAACAGCCCCCGCTAATCAACAAAAACAGTGACTAAAATAAAATAGCAAAAACAGTAGTGAAATGGAGTAAAGACAGCGGTCCAAATAACGAAAAAGTGAAAGGAAGCAGTGGACCAGTGAACCGGAGGAGTTGCGGAGCGTTAACCCTTCCAATGATCGTGTACCATACGTCCGAGAGGCGATTTAAAAGGTTAGACCTGAGGGCACTTCTATTATTCATTTTTATTCATCTCTTAATTGTTTTATTTATTTTCTTCACATGAGAGTCGCTTGTGGATGTGTGTTGTGACCCTTGAATGAATGAGAAATGTGTCGTCTCTTGCGGTATATAGGATGGAAACCCAGACATAAATTCCATAACCGAATCCGAATGGACGGTAGTGCGGTCTGTACTTGGGATACAACTCCACGTACCACTTGAGCAAACGACACATATCTCGTTTCATTTTATCTTGATTGTTTATTATCCGCATTTTATATTTCGCCCTTTACTTTCTGCACGTTATTTGTTTGTGTATTGATGATGTAGTGCGCATGGGCTTAGTATGTTGGTCTGAAGGTTCTCTATTTGAGGGAAGAAAAGTCGAAAAGGCTACCTTTACGACAATACTTTGCCGCGCCGGACGAAGTATGTTTGGTTGAACGTGAGATATGCTCAATCGAGTATATGAAGTCCTAATTGTTGTCTTTATTTTATATGCACTGTAATGTAGTGCGCATGGGCTAACTAGGGTGGGTTAAAGGTCTTATATTCGAGGGAAAATGCCTAAAGGGCTACCTTTACCACGATGTTTTGTCGCGCCAGATGAAGTATGTTTGATTGAATGTGAGATATGTTTAATCGGACATATGGAGTTCCATATCGTTGCATTACTTTCGCATATATTACATTCTTGTGCGCATGGGCTAACTAGGGTGGATTCAAGGTCCTCTATTCAAGGGAAAATGCCTAAAGGCTACCTTTACCACGATGTTTTGCCGTGCCGGACGAGGTACACCCGATTGAATAGGAATGAGTTCAATCGGGCACACGGGGTCCTACATTCTGGATTTGCTTATCTATGTATGTGTTGCATCGTCTATCATGCATCAGGTCTGGTCCCGTTCGAACACGTTCTCAAACGCTATACGAATGTGAACCTTCTGTTTACCGTTCGAACGCGCATGAGTTTTCTTTGTTTTATCATGCATCAGGTCGTATCCCATTTGAACGCGTTCTCGAACGCTCTACGAACACGAACCTTTTGTTTCCTATTCGAACACGTTTACGAATGCTACTCGAACGCGCATGTATTTTATTTCATCAGGTCTTGCCCCGTTCGAACGCGTTCTCAAACGCTATACGAATGTGAACCGTCTGTTTACCATTCGAACACGTTTTCGAACGCTACTCGAATGCGCACGCGTTTTGTTTCATCAGGTATTGTCCCGTTCGAATGCGTTCTCAAACGCTATGCGAACGCGAACCTTCTGTTTACCGTTCGAACGCGTTTTCAAACGCTACACGAACGCACATACCCTGAACTGAGTCCTTTTCATCACATTTCATGCATGATTGTTTCTTGGGTGATTTCTCTTGCATTATGTAATTAACCATGCTATTCCATTATTGACACTTTTGCTATTATCATCCATTTGTATTTCCGCATTCATCTATTTGATGTGTTCGCAAGATTTTGTTCAAGCATGACTAGGTCGTTAGGATGTTACTTGTTTCTCAAGCATGATTTAGCCATTAATATGTTATTCCTCTATGCATAATCTTGTTATCTCCTTTCGCAATAAGTGTTTCTTTATGTTTATGTTTAGGTTGTTATTTATTTTTCGTGTTTGATGATTCAACATGTTCATGAGATTGTTGTATCGTATGTTTGCCATTATGATGATTTCTTTCATGCATGTGAACTTAAGAGTAGAACATTCTTGGAAATATATTACTTAGTCTTGGTTAGATTATTGCACAAATCATATCATTACAAGTGGTATAAGTAAGGAACCATTCCGAACCCAACGTTTTGAGGTATTCCCTTGCGAGGGGTGAGTGCGGCCTTAAATCATTTTCCCGGTTCACACCAGGTGGCGACTCCATGTTATTTCTCCGGTTTAGTCCCCCGCGGGCTACTCCGTATTCCCGACCGGGCCGCGAGCCCGGAACATCGTCGTCCAACATCTGTGTCCTACAATGGAATGAGATGATTTTTTGTTTCAATAATGTTGGACATGTATTGATGATGAATAAGCATGATTAATTAATCAAATTGATATTTTGGAAATGTTAATTTAGATAATTAATTAGTGCAATACACTTTAATTAATTAAATTATGAAATTTAGAATTTTAGAATTTGATTAATTGGGCTTAATTTAGAATTGGGCTTATAATGTTGTATTTGGGCCTAATGGGCTTGGTTGGGCCAATTTGGTTTAGGTCAATTGGATTGGATCCAAATTAGGCCTAAACCATTCCATTAAGTCCAAATATAACAAATGTTCCTTTTATGTTTAATTGGGCCTAATGGGCCAAAATTAATTGCTTGGCAAATATGGTGATTCCTTAATTGGGATTTGATATTTGGGTTTGACCCATATTGACCAAAGTCCTTGCCTTAAGAAATTAATTGAAAGCCCATTGGACTTTAATTAAATGACATTGGATGTTAATTGGGCTTTGAGACCCATTTAGATTAGATTTGGAATCTAAGTCGTAAAGGCGCATTAAAAGTCTAGTTATTTAATTTGGAATTAAATATAGAATTAGTATTGAATACAAATTAAATTAGATTTAAATTGTAGTTCGATATAATTTAAGAATTCGTACTTTGAGTACTTATTCTTAAACGAGTTGGACTCGCGCAAATCAAATCAAATCATTGTTTGACCATTGGATGATCACTTTATTCAAAGATTAATTAATTGGATTAGATTGATTGAATAACATGCTTTGTGTGAATACATGGATGTGTTGAATGAATAATGTATATCAGATGGATATTAGAAGGGAAATGGCAATTTTGGAAATTGTTGTAAATTTAGAATTTATTAAATTGGACCTGCGTGTCCACCCTTATCTCTCGATTCTTTGTAATTCTCTTCTCACCTAATTCTCCTCAATGTTAATGAGGTTTCTTTAATTGTATTATGTAATTGGGTAGAAGTTAGAATAGTGCTAGCCGGGGAGAGGAAAGAGAGTGATTTGTTCTAGGAACAATCTGTGAGATATCCATCCGCATACCATTATTAATTATTTCCGCGCCTTATTATGCTTTTAGAATGCATGCTTAAGGGTGTATGATGAGACCTAATCAAAGATAATAAATTGGTTGCCAATTTACGTGAAAACCCTCAATAAATATTAAGCGTTTTCCTTCCATTGAGTGATTCTTACTCAAGATCCAAGATTGGCACTGGTTTATTGGCTAAAGTCAAGACCTTTGTCCATCGCGGATGTGTTGAATCATGAAGGCTTTGTTCCATATCGTATGTCTTGTCCAAGTTGTGATTTGTTTGCCAAAGTCAAGATCACTTCTTGTCCATCGACATCGATTACGAAGCTTTCCAAAGTCAATGGGTTCCGCTTAACTGGAATCATTAAGCCTGTTGTGCCAAAGCCAAGGCTTAGTTGATTCAGAGGAAAAGGTTAGGAAAATATATTGGATATATTGGCATATATATTGTATATATGTTTCAGACTTGGAGGTCCACCTACCGGATCTAGGAATTGGTTGAGATCCAATTGATCTTAGAGATCTACCTAGTTAAATATCATACAGCTTGTTGGCCAAAGTCAAGGTTGTGTGTTATTTAACGGGATCCTAGCCCACTAGGAAACTAGGTTTCCCGAGTACTCAACAGAGGGTTAGAGGCTCGCCGAAAAATTGTGGGAGGCTAGTATTGAATTTACAATTTCGTTCAAATACTTGGCTATACGCGCTTTCAAAATTATTTCGTCAATTATATTTATTAGTTGGACTAATATTTTATTATTTTTCTTGTAACAGTTAGACTGTACCCATACATCGTTAATTAAATAGTTTGACTATTGCAATTAAGATGACAGGAAAGTTAAGCATTAGAGATATTGTCATGAGCGATAATGTCTTTAATGGCACAAACTTTCAAGACTGGGATATGAATCTCAGGATTGTCCTGGGATCCGAGAAGTTACTCTATACCATAGAGAGACCTCTTGGGCCTAAGCCCCGACCTGAGCAGTTGCTTGAGCTAGAGCTTTGGAAGACTCATAGCGATGACAACTCGACTGCTCAATCAGTAATGCTTGCTGCTATGACTCCGTAATTCCTTCGTCAAAACAAAGGATTGGATCCCTATGAAATGATGGCGAAGTTGCATGATCTTCACCGATCTAATCTTAGATCGCAAAGATATGTGTTGCAGAAGAAGCTCTTCCGCGCTCGCATGTCAGATGGTACGTCTGTTGAGCACCATGTGTCACAGATGATTACTGACATTGAGCACCTGGGACAGATGGGCATTGTCTTCGAGGCTGAGACTTCAGTAGATTTGATCTTACAGTCTCTCCCCGACATTTGGAGTGGGTTCATCATGAACTACAATATGTTGAACCAATACCAAACTCTTAGAGAGTTGATGTCCACACTGCGCGAAGTAGAAAAAGAGCTCATAAAGGGTAAGAAGTGTGAGGCGCACTTCGCTTCAACATCTCAGACTCCGAGGGCTTGGCCTAAGGCGACTGGAGGTGTAAAGAAGAAGAAGAAAAAGAAAGGCAAGGCCAAATCGTCAAAACCTTATGGGAATGGTAAGGACAAATCCCAAGATGTATGTCTGTAGTGCGGGAAGCGAGATCACTGGAAGCGTGACTGCCGCGAGTACAAGGCACACATAAAGGAAATCAAAGCGGGCAAGGCACCGGCTTCAGGTATGTTTGTTATAGAATTAAACATGTCTACTACTAGTTTTAAAAATTGGATTTTTGATTATGGTTGTGGTACTCATATATGTACTAATGTGCAGGATCTGCAAATTAGCAGGAGACTGGCCTCAGTAGAGATTGACCTCTGCGTTGGAAATGGGACACGAGTCACCGTTTTGGCCGTTGGCACTTTTGTTTTGGAACTGCCCTCGGGGCATGTACTTAAACTTACAGACTGTTATTATGTACCTAGTTTGACTAGGAATATTATTTCTGTATCTATGTTAGCTCAATGTGGGTATACTTTTGTATTTAGAAACAATGGGTGTTTTATGTATAAAAATGATATGTAAATTTGCACTGCTGATGTAAATAATGGTCTTTATATTTTGAATATAAATCAATCTCAAACATATAATGTAACAAACAAAAGGCTTAAAGTAAGTAACAAAGATGAAACTTACATGTGGCATTGTCGTCTGGGACACATTAACAAGACTCGCATATCCAAACTTTCAAAGAGTGGGTACTTGGATGGATTTGATCCAAATTCATATGACGTCTGCGAATCTTATTTATTAGGCAAAATGCCTAAAACACCTTTTAGCGGTAAATGTGCATGTGCCACCAAACTGTTAGCCCTCATTCATAGTGACGTATGTGGGCCCATGTCTAGCCAGGCTAGAGGTGGATATGAATACTTCGTAACCTTTACGGATGATGCATCGCGTTATGGTTATGTGTATCTTATGAGACACAAGTCGGAAACCTTTGAGAAATTCAAAGAGTTTCGACACGAAGTAGAAAAACAGACCGGCAAAAGTATTAAGACATTACGGTCGGACTGTGGTGGCGAATACTTAATGTAGGACACAGAACTTGACGACGCTGTTCTAGACTCGCGGCCTAGTTGGGAAGTACGAAATAACATGGAGTCGCCACCCGGTGTGAACCGGGACAAAGATTTAAGGCCGCACTCACCCCTCGCAAGGGAAGACCTCAAACCGTTGGGTTCGGAATGGTCCCTTACTTATGTCACTTGTGATGATATAATTTGTGCAATAAATCAACCGAGTCTTCTCAATAATCATGCTCAAATGGTACTTAGATCTAACATGTTTTCATCTAACCAACTCCTAATCTAAGTTTGCATGCTTGAAAGTAAATCATTAAACGGTAAACACACAATAGAACACAACGAGCATATCAAACCATTCAATTGAAATAAACGAATAACTATTTGAATATAAACATAAACTAAGCAACCTATCATGCATAAAACTAACATTATCATGCTTTGAAAGTTAAATAATGAACTAAACTAAATCATGCTTTAAACAATAAATAAATAACCTACGAACTATAACATGCTCGAATACAAATTTGGATGAGATGAGATACGTGTATCTTAAGTGGTACGTGGCATTGTATCCCGAGTGCAGACCGCACTACCGTCCATTCGGAATCGGCTACGGAATTTACGTCCGGGTTTCCATCCAATATACCACAAAAGGGAACACATATCCCGCTCATCCAACAATCACATCATGCTTCAAACGACTCTCATGTAATAATATTTTAAAATAAATAAAATAAAAACGAAAGAAGATAAGTGAAAAGGTGCCCTCAGGTCCAACCTCTTTTGTCGTCTCAGGAAAGGGCGTTACACGTCCGTTGGAAGGGTGAATGATCCGCTACTCTTTTAGTTCACCTACTCAACGTCTTTCCTCATTGTTTTGCTGTTCGGGCTGCTGTTTTTACTCCGTTTCGCTGCTGTTTTTCAGGCCACTGTTTTGGTTGTTTAGGGGACTGTTTTGGGCGTTTTAAGGGCTAAAGGGCTGCTGTTTTTGATGATTTTTCAGGGGGTTTTTGTGCAGTTTTTTAGTGAAGTTTTGGGGTGATTTTTGGCTATTTTGGGGGTCTGAGTTACGGCAAAAATGGACAGAATAGGGGTGTAACGTGCGACAGGTTTATGGGTTGTGCAGTGAGGTATTTAGGTGTGTGACTTGAATTTGTGGCCTTAGGTGATGTGCTGTTTGAGTGATCTGTTGATACGTGAAGGGTTTATGTGTTAAGGGGCGTGGCTGTGAGGCTGAGTGAGTGTGTGCGTGAGTGGAGGGGCTGATTGAGTGTGTGCGTGAGGCTGTGTGTTGAGTGAGTGCAGGTGCGTGAGTGGAAGGGCTGATTGAGTGTGGATGGCGTGAGGCAGGTTTGTGGGCTGTAGGGCTTTGTGAGATGGGCGCTAGGTGGCGTGCTACGTGATGGTTAGGAAGTGAATCAAAGGGGTGTGGAGTTGTTGTTTACGTGATCAGAGGGCTTGGCTTTAGTGCATGGGTGAGTTTGCTGCCGAATGAAGAGAGATAGGGGTATTCGGTTAAGGGGGCTGCTGAGGCGTGGAGTGCTAGAGAATGGGACGTGTTGAGGGCAGGCTGTGGGTGGCTTGTGTGTGTTGTCAGGCGTGAATTGTTTGTGGAGAGAGAGGGACCGAATTTGTTTTAGGCGTGAAGCAAGTCTTATTTTCTTTGTGTTTTTGTGTGGATGAGCCAGCCAGCCAGGGTTTGGTAAGGGGATTTACCTTGTTGGGGAAGGAATATGATTGTGTATTAATTGAAGATATCTTTTAATTTAGTATGTGATAAGGAAATCTTTAATTAGGGGAATTGATTTGATTTGTTCTTTTTAATTAAGGATATGATTTATTTAAATTGGTAGGTGATTAATTAAATTAGGAATGTGATTTATTTTAATTTAGGAAGGTGATTTAATTTGTGAAATGTGTTTTAATTTAATTTAATTTTGTTTTAATTATTTAATTTGTGAGATGTTTTTTAAATGTTTTAATTATTTAATTTGTGATTCAATGGGTTTTGTGTGTTTTAAAACAGAGGTCCAACAAGCGAACCCGAAGCGAAACAAGCGAGTTAAATCTGACAAAATACTAATTCCCAACTTTACCCTTCCAACGTCCGTTTCCCGCGGCTTTCACAACTAAAGAGGTAGTGTCTCCATACGAGACTCATCATCGGCTAATATGCAAAAATGCAATGCCTACAGTCGCCCCCACTTTGATGGGACTTGTGCAGTGTGTGACAATGACAATCCTATCAAAGTACGTGCAATGCATTTTTACTTACCTGGCTCGCCGCTGTCACCTGGTCTACCTACTGTGCTGAGTTGATAATGCTAAACCCCGTACCTAGGGCGTCGCGGTTGCGTCTCCGTACCTTGAGTGCCGCAGTGATGATGTTGGTTATCTGGATGGTAACCCCGTACCTAGGGTGTCTCAGTGACGTCTCCGTACCTAGAGAGCTACAAAATGTCTGAATAATCCACATGCCGTACCTGGCGTGCTAACCACGTACCTAGGGCGTCGCTGTGGTCTGAATGCTAACCCCGTACCTAGGGTGTCGCAGTGTCGTCTCCGTACCTAGAGAGCCACAAAATGTCTGAATAGTCCACATGCCGTACCTGGCGTGCTAACCACGTACCTAGGGCGTCGCTGTGGTCTGAATGCTAACCCCGTACCTAGGGGTCGCAGTGACGTCTCCGTACCTAGAGGGCCACAAAATGTCTGAATAGTCCACATGCCGTACCTGGCGTGCTAACCCCGTACCTAGGGCGTCGCTGTGGTCTGAATGCTAACCCCGTACCTAGGGTATCGCAGTAGTGACGTCTCCGTACCTAGAGAACCACAAAATGTCTGAATAGTCCACATGCCGTACCTGGCGTGCTAACCCCGTACCTAGGGCGTCGCAGTGGTCTGAATGCTAACCCCGGACCTAGGGTGTCGCAGTGACGTCTCCGTACCTAGAGAGCCACAAAATGTCTGAATAGTCCACATGCCGTACCTGGTGTGCTAACCACGTACCTAGGGCGTCGCTGTGGTTTGAATGCTAACCCCGTACCTAGGGTGTCGCAGTGACGTCTCCGTACCTAGAGAGCCACAAAATGTCTGAATAGTCCACATGCCGTACCTGGCGTGCTAACCCCGTACCTAGGGCGTCGTTGTGGTCTGAATGCTAACCCTGTACCTAGGGTGTCGCAGTGACGTCTCTGTACCTAGAGAGCCACAAAATGTCTGAATAGTCCACAGGCTGTACCTGGCGTGCTAACCCCGTACCTAGGGCGTCGCTGTGGTCTGAATCCTAACCCCGTACCTAGGGTGTCACAGTGACGTCTCCGTACCTAGAGAGCCACAAAATGTCTGAATAGTCCACATGCCGTACATAGCGAGCTAACCCCGTACCTAGGGCGTCGTTGTGGTCTGAATGCTAACCCCGTACCTACGGTGTCGCAGTGACAACTCCGTACCTAGAGAGCCACAAAATGTCTGAATAGTCCACATGCCGTACCTGGCGTGCTAACCCCGTACCTAGGGCGTCGCTGTGGTCTGAATGCTAACCCCGTACCTAAGGTGTCGCAGTGACGTCTCCATACCTAGAGAGCCACAAAATGTTTTAATAGTCCACATGTTGTACCTGGCGTGCTAACCCCGTACCTAGGGCTTCGCTGTGGTCTGAATACTAACCCCGTACCTAGGGTGTCGCAGTGACGTCTTCATACCTAGAGAGCCACAAAATGTTTGAATAGTCCACATGCCGTACCTGGCGTGCTAACCCCGTACCTAGGGCGTCGCTGTGGTCTGAATGCTAACCCCGTACCTAGGGTGTCGCAGTGACGTCTCCGTACCTAGAGAGCCACAAAATGTATGAATAGTCCACATGTTGTACCTGGCGTGCTAACCCCGTACCTAGGGCTTCGCTGTGGTCTGAATGCTAACCCCGTACCTAGGGTGTCGCAGTGACGTCTTCATACCTAGAGAGCCACAAAATGTCTGAATAGTCCACATGCTGCACCTGGCGTGCTAACCCCGTACCTAGGGCGTCGCTGTGGTCTGAATGCTAACCTCGTACCTAGGGTGTCGCAGTGACGTTTCCATACCTAGAGAGCCACAAAATGTCTGAATGCTAACCCCGTACCTAGAGCGTCGCGGTGACGTATCCGTACCTAGAGAGCCACAAATGTCTGAATAGTCCACATGCCGTACCTGACGTGCTAACCCCGTACCTAGGGCGTCGTTGTGGTCTGAATGCTAACCCCGTACCTAGGGTGTCGCAGTGACGTCTCCGTACCTAGAGAGCCACAAAATGTCTGAATTGTCCACAAGTTGTACCTGGCGTGCTAACCTCGTACCTAGGGCGTCGCTGTGGTCTGAATGCTAACCCCGTACCTAGGGTGTCGCAGTGACGTCTTCATACCTAGAGAACCACAAAATGTCTGAATAGTCCACAAGCCGTACCTGGCGTGCTAACTCCATACCTAGGGCGTCGCTGTGGTCTGAATGCTAACTCCGTACCTAGGGTGTCGCAGTGACATTTCCGTACCTAGAGAGCCACAAAATGTCTGAATGTTAACCCCGTACCTAGGGCGTCGCAGTGAAGTCTCCGTACCTAGAGAGCCACAAATGTCTGAATAGTCCACATGCCGTCCCTGACGTGCTAACCCCGTACCTAGGGCATCGTTGTGGTCTGAATGCTAACCCCGTACCTAGGGTGTCGCAGTGACGTTTCCGTACCTAGAGAGCCACAAAATGTCTGAATGCTAACCCCGTACCTACGGTGTCGCAGTGACGTCTCCGTACCTAGAGAGCCACAAAATGTCTGAATAGTCCACATGCCGTACCTGGCGTGCTAACCCCGTACCTAGGGCGTCGTTGTGGTCTGAATGCTATCCCCGTACCTAGGGTGTCGCAGTGACGTCTCCGTACCTAGAGAGCCACAAAATTTCTGAATAGTCCACATGCCGTACTTGGCGTGCTAACCCCGTATCTAGGGCGTCGCTGTTGTCTGAATGCTAACCCTGTACCTAGGGTGTCGCAGTGACGTCTCCGTACCTAGAGAGCCACAAAATGTCTGAATAGTCCACATGCCGTACCTGGCGTGATAACCCCGTACCTAGGGCATCGCTGTTGTTTGAATGCTAACCCCGTACCTAGGGTGTCGCAGTGACGTCTCCGTATCTAGAGAGCCACAAAATGTCTGAATAGTCCACATGCCGTACCTGGAGTGCTAACCCCGTACCTAGGGCGTCGCTGTGGTCTGAATGCTAACCCCGGACCTAGGGTGTCGCAGTGACGTCTCCATACCTAGAGAGCCACAAAATGTCTGAATAGTCCACATGTCGTACCTGGCGTGTTAACCCCGTACCTAGGGCGTCGCTGTGGTCTGAATGCTAACCCCGTACCTAGGGTGTCGCAGTGACGTCTTCATACCTAGAGAGCCACAAAATGTCTGAATAGTCCACATGCCGTACCTGGCGTGCTAACCCCGTACCTAGGGCGTCGTTGTGGTCTGAATGCTAACCCCGTACCTAGGGTATCGCAGTGACGTCTCCGTACCTAGAGAGCCACAAAATGTCTGAATAGTCCACATGTTGTACCTGGCGTGCTAACCCCGTACCTAGGGCGTCGCTGTGGTCTGAATGCTAACCCCGTACCTAGGGTGTCGCAGTGACGTCTTCATACCTAGAGAGCCACAAAATGTCTGAATAGTCCACATGCCGTACCTGGCGTGCTAACCCCGTACCTAGGGCGTCGCTGTGGTCTAAATGCTAACCTCGTACCTAGGGTGTCGCAGTGACGTCTCCATACCTAGAGCCACAAATGTTTGAATAGTCCACATGCCGTACCTAGCGTGCTAACCCCGTACCTATGGCGTCGCTGTGGTCTGAATGCTAACCCCGTACCTAGGTGTCGCAGTGACATTTCCGTACCTAGAGAGCCACAAAATGTCTGAATGCTAACCCCGTACCTAGGGCGTCGCGGTGACGTCTCCGTACCTAGAGAGCCATAAATGTATGAGTGCTAACCTCGTACCTAGGGTGTCGCGGTGACGCCTCCGTACCTAGAGTGCCACAAATTTCTGAATGCTAACCCAATACCTAGGGTGTCGCGGTGACGCCTCTGTACCTAGAGTGCCACAAATGTTTGAATGCTAACCCCGTACCTAGGGTGTCGTAGTTTTCTGGTTGTCGTACCTGGCTGAACTGATATCTCCATACCCGGAGTGCCGTACCTGGCAAACTGATCTGATGTCTCCATACCCAGAGTGCCGTACCTGGGTGATCTGATATCTCCATACCCGGAGTGTCGTACCTGGCAGAACTGATCTGATACCTCCATACCCGGAGTGCCGTACCTGGATAAACTGATCTGATGTCTCCATACCCGGAGTGTCGTACCTGGCTGATCTGATATCTCAATACCCAGAGTGCCGTACCTGGGAGAACTGATATGATACCTCCATACCCGGAGTGACGTACCTGGCAAACTGATCTGATGTCTCCATACCCGGAGTGCCGTACCTGGCTGATCTGATATCTCCATACCCGGAGTGTCGTACCTGATAGAACTGATATGATGTCTCTATACCCGGAGTGCCGTACCTGGCAGAGTTGATACTGAACTAATGTGGGCCTCGCCCCCAGAATGCCATACCCAGCAGAACTAATAATAATAATGACGTGGGCCTCGCCCCCCGATTGCCATACCTGGCAAGACTGCTACTGATGCTAATGTGGGCCTCGCCCCCAGATTGCCATACCCGGCAAGACTGATTCTGATGATGATACAGTGGGCCCTCGACCCTGGGACGCATCCCGGAACTGTAACAGATGTGTGGGCCCTCGACCCTGAGTCACATCCTAAAAATGATGATGTAGTGGGCCCTCGACCCTTGGGACGCATCCCGGAACTACAACTGATAACGAGGGCACCACGACCCTGGGCACCTCGACCCAATACTGCTGAAAAAGTGGGCCTCGCCTATAAGCTGATGATGTAGTGGGCACCTCGACCCTGGGCATCTGGACCCGAAACTACAACCGACAATGGGGGCACCTCGACCCTGGGCACCTCGACCCAACACCGCTGACAATAGGGACCTCGCTTTCGGACTAATACTGATGTGGGCCTCGCCCCCAAACTGACACTGATGCGGGCCTCGCCCCAAAATTGATACTGATGTGGGCCTCGCCCCCAGACGGATACTGATGTGGGCCTCGCCCCCATGCTGATACTGATATGGGCCTTGCCTCAAACTGATACCGATGTGGGCCTCGCTCCCAGACTGATACTAATGTGGGCCTCGCCCAAAACTGATACTGATGTATGGGCCTCGACCCTGGGACGCATCCCCAAAACTGCTGATGATGTGGGTCTTAACCCTGGGACTCATCCCCAAAAAGCTGATGATGTGTGGTCCTCGACCCTGAGACTCATCCCCAAAACTGCTAATGATATGTGGGCCTTGACCCTGGGACTTATCCCCAAAACTGCTAATGATGTGTGGGCCTCAACCCTGGGATTCATTCCCTGAATTGCTTGTCTTTGCCGATTTTTTCATTTTCTTCAAAACATGTGAACAAAACAAAAAAATGCGTGTATGTGACGTGTATGCATGTATGCATGAATGTATTTCCAATTCCGATGGGTTAGGTCTTCTTTGTGCTCCTCGGTGCTTCTCGCATACGAAAGTCTTTGATCGTCCCCTGGGTCAGCTTACAATTTCCTTCTGCAAGTTCTTCTCTGGTGATTACTCAGCTTTTGTCTCATGGCTCAAGTTCCTGTTATATCCCTTATTCGCGGGGTGGTAGACTGGTCGACCCCAGACTTGGTTTAGCTTTTTTTTCTTCATTGCTTGCACTAGGTCAAGGTGAACCACATGATATGGCATTCCATATCAACATACCCCATTACAAGCTACGAAATAGTCCCAATATTTATACATATCATTGTCCTCAAAGAATGCTCAGTAATGAGACCAGAGAACCTTCAAAACACTCGATGCAACTCAAATCCAAGTCTTTGAAAAAATGATCTAAACCAGACTCAAAGTGTGTGTGTGCAAATATTCCTTTGCAGATTCATCCCCAGGTATGCCAACCCAATGATTTCGTCAAAAAAATGGGATCGATGGGTCAAACCAACCTAGATGTCTCAATTATGCCTGAAGTTGCTTTTCTGTGCTCAATGTGGTATGATTTTCTTCTCTTTTGTCTCTTTCTTTCATTTTGAACTTCTTTTTTTTCTTTTTTTTCTTTTTTTTTTTTTCAACACACCTACCCTTTAAGGTAGCATTTCTCCTTATGGTGGTCCTAATACTCGCCCATGGGTAGCTTCACGCTTATCGGTTATAGGTGGTTCAATTCTTTTCTTTATAGACTTTTCTTTTATTTTCAACCATACCACACATCATAACACAAGTAAATCAGGATAGACATTTAGGCGAACGGTCATTCACCGACCTACAATTTCTTCAACTAGTCACTTTGCTAACTACTCAGGTTTTCACTGCTAAGAACCATAATCAAGTGCTTACGAGTCTAACATAGATTAATCACTCAAAGTATCAGATAAAAGCACATCAAGAGTTTATCGTTTCTAAGATTTCACCCTAAAGCAAACGATTTCATCATTGGACTTATGTCTAACTATCAAAGACTAAAAACAAACAACAATTTTTTTCTTTTTTTTTTCTTTCCCTTTTTTTTTTTGGGCCCACCATGGTCTTTCTATTCTTGCCGTAAGGTTTTCTGTTCCTCAGTTTCCTTTTCCCCGATATCCATGTTTTCTAAAATCTTCTTGACAAGTCTTCTTTTATCCCTAACCCAACAGATATCTATGATGGCTTTTAAGACACGAGGGTTAACATGATGCATGTATGCATGAGATGCATGTGATGTATGAGACACAATATGCATGGGGTTATCAAAAGCATAAATGGTGGCCCCTATAGGTCATACAACTATGGTTCATATGTGGGTTTACAGGAGTGTGGACAAAGGCTCTCATTTGACGAAGGATTACCCACAACTAGGACTCCCCACTCAAGGGCTCAAGCGACCAAGTGAGTGCACCTTTTTTATACCTTACGGTACGTGCCAACGAGTTATGGTGTGTGACTAACTGTCGAATGGATTTCCGTTGTAGATTCCCCAGAGGGAGGGTGGAGCGAGGCTCTCTTAAGTACCCAAGCCCCTTAGGCTCTTATCGCTTGGTGTCAGGAATAAACAACGAGTCCTCCAAACTAGTCTGTCACAACGAGCTACAAGTAATGATTATCTCGGTGTCTTCATAGCTTTTCCTTATGAAAAGGTAGTGAGTGAAGGAAGACACCCAACCATCACCTAGCTCCAACAAAGCCTTTGATTAACCCCTTTCAACTGATTTCGGGGCCGATTCAAAATATCCCCAGTGGAGTCGCCAGACTGTAGGACACAGAACTTGACGACGCTGTTCTAGACTCGCGGCCAAGTTAGGAAGTACGAAATAACATGGAGTCGCCACCCGGTGTGAACCGGGACAAAGATTTAAGGTCGCACTCACCCCTCGCAAGGGAAGACCTCAAATCTTTGGGTTCGGAATGGTCCCTTACTTATGTCACTTGTGATGATATAATTTGTGCAATAAATCAACTGAGTCTACTCAATAATCATGCTCAAAGGGTACTTAGATCTAACATGCTTTCATCTAACCAACTCCTAATCTAAGTTTGCATGCTTGAAAGTAAATCATTAAACGGTAAACACACAATAGAACACAATGAGCATATCAAACCATTCAATTGAAATAAACGAATAACTATTTGAATATAAACATAAACTAAGCAACCTATCATGCATAAAACTAACATTATCATGCTTTGAAAGTTAAATAATGAACTAAACTAAATCATGCTTTAAATAATAAATAAATAACCTACGAACTATAACATGCTCGAATACAAATTTGGATGAGACGAGATACGTGTATCTTAAGTGGTACATGGCATTGTATCCCGAGTGCAGACCGCACTACTGTCCATTCGGAATCGGCTACGGAATTTACGTCCGGGTTTCCATCCAATATACCACAAAAGGGAACACATATCCCGCTCATCCAACAATCACATAATGCTTCAAACGACTCTCATGTAATAATATTTTAAAATAAATAAAATAAAAACGAAAGAAGATAAGTGAAAAGGTGCCCTCAGGTCCAACCTCTTTTGTCATCTCAGGAAAGGGCGTTACACGTCCGTTGGAAAGGTGAATGATCCGCTACTCTTTTAGTTCACCAACTCAACGTCTTTCCTCACTATTTTGTTGTTCGGGCTGCTGTTTTTACTCCGTTTCGCTGCTGTTTTGCAGCTGTTTTTTAGGCCACTGTTTTGGTTGTTTAGGGGACTGTTTTGGGCGTTTTTAAGGGCTAAAGGGCTGCTGTTTTTGATGATTTTTCAGGGGGTTTTTGTGCAGTTTTTAGTAAAGTTTTGGGGTGATTTCTAGCTGTTTTGGGGGTCTGAGTTGCGGAAAAACTGGACATAATAGGGGTGTAATGTGCGACAGGTTTAGGGGTTGTGCAGTAAGGTATTTAGGTGTGTGACGTGAATTTGTGGCCTTAGGTGATGTGCTGTTTGAGTGATCTGTTGATACGTGAAGGGTTTATGTGTTAAGGGGCGTGGCTGTGAGGCTGAGTGAGTGTGGGCGTGAGTGGAGGGGCTGATTGAGTGTGTGCGTGAGGCTGTGTGTTGAGTGAGTGCAGATGCGTGAGTGGATGGGCTTATTGAGTGGGATGGCGTGAGACAGGTTTGTGGGCTGTAGGGCTTTGTGAGATGGGCGCTAGGTGGCATGCTGCGTGATGGTTAGGAAGTGAAGCAAATGGGTGTGGAGTTGTTGTTTACGTGATCAGAGGGCTTGACTTTAGTGCATGGGTGAGTTTGCTGCCGAATGAAGAGAGATAGGGGTATTCGGTTAAGGGGGCTGCTGAGGCGTGGAGTGCTAGAGAATGGGACGTGTTGAGGGCAGGCTGTGGGTGGCTTGTGTGTGTTGTCAGGCGTGAATTGTTTGTGGAGAGAGAGGGACCGAATTTGTTTTAGGCGTGAAGCAAGTCTTATTTTCTTTGTGTTTTTGTGTGGATGAGCCAGCCAGCCAGGGTTTGGTAAGGGGTGAATGGTTCTTTTTATAGGCCAAGGGAGGGGATTTACCTTGTTGGGGAAGGAATATGATTTGTGTATTAATTGAAGATATCTTTTAATTTAGTATGTGATAAGCGAGTTAAATCTGACAAAATACTAATTCCCAACTTTACCCTTCCAACGTCCGTTTCCCGCGGCTTTCACAACTAAAGAGGTAGTGTCTCCATACGAGACTCATCATCGGGCTAATATGCAAAAATGCAATGCCTACACTTAAGCAATGAGTTTCTTGATTACTTGAAAGAATATGGTATTCTTTCACAGTGGACTCCTCCAGGAACACCGTAATTAAACGGTGTGTCCGAACGGAGAAACCAAACTTTGTTAGACATGGTAAGGTCTATGATGAGTCGCACAGAGCTACCTATTTCCTTCTGGGGATATGCATTGAACAGTGCAATACTTATTTTGAATAAGGTTCCGTCAAAGTTTGTTCAACAGAATCCGAATGAGATATGGACAGGAAAGAAACTGAGTTTCTCATTCCTGAAGATTTGGGGTTGATGGGCATACATCAAACGTTTGGAAGGTACCAAACTTGAACCCAAATCGGATAAATGCCTATTTGTAGGATATCCTAGGGAAACCAAAGGATATTACTTCTATCACCCATAAGAGAACAAAGTATTTGTTGCTCTACATGCGGTTTTCCTTGAGAAGGAATTCCTAAATGCAGTTATAAGTGAGAGGAAAGTAGAACTCGATGAAAATCGGAGTGATACTGTTCCTGGCACATAATCCTTAACGGAACATCAACAGTTCATCAGGGATGAAACTGTACCACAATCTTCGAATACACAAGAACCGCGTAGGTCGGAGAGAGTCAGAAAATAACCTGAGAGGTATGGGTTTCTGATCTCACCTCATGTGGATATTAATCTTATTGAGGAAGACAAGCCGAATACGTATGAGGAAGCGATACAAGGTATTGACTCCGGTTTATGGCAAGATGCCATGAATTCCGAAATGGATTCCATGTACACCAACCAAGTTTGGACACTGGTTGATGCACCAGAAGGCGTAAAGCCTATTGGTTGCAAATGGGTCTTCAAGAACAAGACTGACACGGATGGCAACGTACAAACGTACAAAGTTAGGCTTATAGCGAAAGGGTATCGTCAACGATATGGTGTCGATTACGATGAAACTTTTTCACCCGTTGCCATGATTAAATCCATTAGGATAATGCTTGCTATAGCTGCATGTTTCGATTACGAGATATGGAAGATAGACGTCAAAACCGCTTTCCTTAACAGAAATCTTTTGGAGGATGTTTATATGCAACAGTCTGACGGTCTTGTCGTACCAAGACTTGCAAATAAGGTTTGTAAGTTAAATCGATCCATTTATGGATTGAAGCAAACATCACGTTCTTGGAACCAATGTTTTGATGAGATCATAAAAGAATATGATTTCGTTCAAAACGAGGATGATCCTTGTGTATATAAGAAGGTTAGTGGGAGTGCACTGACATTCATTATCCTTTACATTGATGATGTATCGCTTATTGGGAATGACATTCCCATGTTAACATCGGTGAAAGCTTGGCTTTCATTAAAATTCTCCATGAAGGATTTGAGAGAAGCAGCCTTTATTCTAGGAATAAAGATCTATCGGGATAGATCTAGAAAGTTGTTTGGACTCTCCCAGAGCACGTACATTGACAAAGTGTTGAAGAGATTCAACATGGATTAGTCCAAGAGGGGACTGTTGCCAGTGTCACATGGCGTCACTCTATCTAAGGACATGTGTCCTAAAACTCAAGATGAGAGAGACAACATGAGTCGGATACCGTTCGCCTTGACAGTCGGATCGATCATGTATGCCATGATATGTACGCAACTTGATGTCTCGTATGTTTTGAGCATGTGTAGTCGCTATCAGGTCGATCCAGGTGATGGTCACTGGATGGCAGTTAAGAATATCCTAAAGTATCTTAGATGAACTAAGGATGCTTTCTTAATCTATGGAGATGGAGAACTTGAGGTAATTGGGTTTACCGATGAAAGTTTCCAAACCGATAAAGACGACTGCAAGTCACAATTCAGGTACATATTTTGTTTGAACAACGGAGCAGTAAGATGGAAATCTTCCAAGCAAGAGACTGTTGCCGATTCAACAACCGAAGCAGAGTATATTGATGCAGCTGAAGCAGCAAAAGAGGCAGTTTGGATCCGTAAATTCCTAATTGGATTAGGAGTAGTTCCGTTAGCAGTTGAGCCTGTTCCATTGTATTGTGACAATAACGGGGCTATATCGTAGGCTAAGGAACCGCGGTCTCATCAATGATCCAAGAATGTTCTTCGACGTTTCCATCTGATTCGTGAGATCATACATCGTGGCGATGTGAAGATCGAGAAGGTCGCATCAGAGGACAACATTGCAGATCCACTGACGAAAGGTATTCCTCAGCAAAGGTTTGAGCGACATGTACATAGTTTAGGTGTTAGATGCTTGAGTGACTGGCTATAGGACAAGTGGGAGATTGTTGGACAATTATGACCCATAGTCTCACTATTTCTAAAAGACATTGTGGTTTTTTGTACAAATTAACTATGTAGCAATGGAAATTGTATTTTATCATTTTTGTAATTGAGTACTTAAATATATAAATGATGAAAGTCCTTATGATTAGTTTCAGATTATTAGATATGAGACAATATCAATCCATAAAGGTTTAATCATTTAATATCCCTAGTCGTAGAATTATCGAGATTGGACATAGATAATGCGGAATAGACTAGTATTGCACTTGTGCGTGTTATGGAAGCGTAACATCATAGTTCTCATATATTTAAGTATTGGATACTTATGCAAGTGTGATAGGAGGTTGTGTTTACCGATGGTACGGAAACAGCTTCACTCTGGATAGACCCCTCAGAATCCCATTTGTAGTATGACTATGTGTCTATGGGAATCCGCATCAGGGTAGGTGTATTTGGTCTTAACCTGAGACTTGCATCGCTAGTACTTGCGACAATCAATATGCTTTGGTTTTGGTCGTCCGAGACTTTAACAGGTTCTGTGTACGCCTTTTCTGGGTTTATTGAGAATCATAGTGTATTGGATGTGATGTCAAGACGGAAGTATCACTTCAGTCATATGGAGATGATGATCACACAAGGATACAGAACTGGTGCTCTAATGTGTTGCAACCATTGGGATAATATGACTAGGTCATGATTACCCGATTAAAGAGACTAGTTGCTTGTGATCCGATATATGCTTCGTACGGGGCAGACACTATTCCAGCCCCAGGCCTTGCATGTTACATCCGATACTAGATCGCAATACGTAATACTACGTATACTATGTCTGACACCTTTAAGAATATTTCTGGAGAATTGGGTAGGCACGGTGCTTTGCTAGAAGCTAACCATGTCTCGTAAATCGGTAAAAACGTAGTACTAGGTACGTACGTGTTCGGATAGTCCGACGACCGGATTTACTGCCAACATATCCAGGGATCTCATGGGTTGCTTCCCGAAGATTCACAGATGACGTATGATTCGAACATAATTAATCTAGGATTAATTACGGAGAGACTTTATCTAGGATAAAATACTATTTGAAGAGAGAGAACGATTAATTTGGAATTAATCGATAAAATAATATATTCGATATTTTAAACGAAATTAGATTTTGACGCGGAATTAAAATTGGATTTTAATTCGGGAAAACGAATTAATTTAGAATTAATTCGCGAGCGACGTGAATAGTAATTTTGCTAGGCATAATTATTTAATTAAATTTGATTTAATTACGTCGCAACGGAAAAATCGTTAATTCAGAATTAGCGAACCCGAGCTCGGGATGTGTTGCGGGCCCACTCGGATTTTAAATCAACTGGGGCCCACATGTCACATCACAAGTCACATCACTTGTCACTTTAGTTGATGAGTTTTGGTGGGTTGGTGAAGACTTGTTCAACGCACTTTAGTAAAGTTGATGGAGTGAAAAACATCTACCTAATATTAGATATTTGGTATATGTTTATTTTGATTTTAGATATCATACACACACAAGCTTTTTCACTCCATCTCTTCCTCTCTCATTCACGCCCAAGTGCATAATTTTTCCTCTCCAAAATTTCAAGGCTTGGCCGAATTTCACAAGAGAAAAATGAAGATTTGTTGCAAATTTTCAAAGGTGCTAGCACATTCAAAGAATCTTATATGGTGATAGGGAAACCATTCCTTGAGCTTGGAATCAACAACATAGCTTGGAGCTTGGATTTCAATTCAAAATAGGACCTTGGCCGAAACTTCAAGGAGCAAAGTTTCGTATTTGACGCATCCACTATCCGATCAAAGTTAGTATTATTCCTCAAATTCTTCTTTGAGTATTCACATGTTTCATTGATTAATTGATCTTGGGACATCTTAGAAACCCAACAGGAGACTGCCCAGGTCAGCCCAAAAAATATTTGGACAGTTTGTGGGCTGCCCGAACAGTATCCAGTTCACTAATTGGGCAAGCTGTTACCTGATAACGCCGTTTTTCACCGTTTTCACGTATTTTCACTCCGAAATAATTTCCGATAAATATTTTTCCTGGAAATTAAAATAAAAAAATTTATTCTAATTACTCAACAAATAAAAATTGAATTTTTATCTGAAAAATCAGATTTATCATTAATTGCTATGAGACCCCTAAACTTTATAAATTAATCATTTTGCTTCTTAAATTGTCAAATACATATTTAATTGATTCCAAATAAATCCCAAAATAAATTATACAATTTGAAACATAAACCATAAACTTTTCCAAAATTTCGAAACTGCCCAGATTTTGTATTAATTGTAATTTGGCTCAATTTGTTCAAAACACATCAAGATCAAATCCAATAAATCCCAAATTTGACATACATCTAATATACATCAAATTATATCATATATATGAAAAGCCCAAAATTTGAATGGGTTAAGAACCCTAATTTCACAAATTACTCAAATTGGACAATTTACATTAAATTGACAAAATTCAACACTTTAATCATCCAATTACCACACCAATCAAGTCTCACCATCATGAAATTAATCAAGAACAATTCTAAATTAATTATGAATGTCTAATTAACTCTAGAATGACAACTTTAATAATTAATTAATCTAATAAGCTTAATTACTCCTAATAAGCTCATTAATTAATTATACATGCTTAACATCTCCAACAAGTTTCCAATCACCATAATTCACATAATTAAAGATTAGAGAAAATTCTAAACTACACAAGTTGAAGTATAGAAATGAAGAAACAATTTATTATTGAATAAAATTAGAAATAACTTACTAAAACTCCAAGTTAGAAGCTTTTCCTTTAGGTTCTTCAATTTTTCTCTTAATCTATCCTTAGTAAATATTTTAGAAACCTTGTATCTCTTTTGAAAAATGAAACAAAAAATATTTATATGTCTTTCTTTGATATTGCCGAAAAAATCAATAAGAAATACAATAAACCTTTTTTAACTTGTTTCATTTTCATTGAAACAAATTTACTTTACTAAAAGATAACACTTATCTTATAAATAAAGTAAACTTACAAGTGAGCCAATGATATCATGCCATTTCCAAGCATAAATCATGTAATAGATATTTTGTTATTTAATTAACTTAATTATTTAACATTTAAATAATTAAATAATTAAATACAAATATCCTAATATATGTATTATATTTACATTAAATATTGAAATATATATATATATATATATGTCAAATATCACAATTTGATATTAAATTAATGTGTATTTAATAAAATCAAGTATTAAATACAAGTATACATTAATTCGGAAATGACCGTTAGGTCCTGATTGCATGTATTTTTCGTTTAACCATTAAACGAGTTATAAATAATCAGTATTATTCATAACAGTTATCCTAGTACTCTACGAGTATAATTCATTAGTGAGACTCTTTAGATTCAGACATATCCGTCATGAAATCTAATTTCGTGTCCATAATTCACCCACCCGTAAATTATGACTAAATCATACAGGTCGAGGTCACTACATACGTATAATCCCTCCGTCACAGGTATAAGATTATCCCAAAGATATAGATATAAACGTCAAATCTCTATAGGAATAATCTCGTCGACGTATCTATTAGCAATCTCTAAAAAACATTCGAAACTCACTTCTGAAGTATACTATGGCCATAAATTTAATAGACTGCTAATCACATATGGACTACCTATGCTCTGTACACAGAGCTGACAGATCATTTCTTGATACACATAAAATATCATGAGCATGAGTCCACACCCAACGAACATGCGGAGGTCTGATCTAAATAGATCGGTGACGTGACTACCATCTAAGTATGAAGGATAACTCATATATCCACAGTGGTATCTCAAGTCAAAGAATCACTATGCTACTCAACCCGAGAAGATTCCTATTGACGTTGATGTACCATCTATTAGGAAATATTTGGTGAGTCATTCAGTGTTTATCAAATAAACACCTACACGTCTATACGAGTCTCCCAAGACTCATTGTTCATTGGGATAAACAATCGGACCTAGTCCGATATACGAAATGTACTGGTCTCAGCGGATTTTACTAACCGACCTGTGTTAGTAAATCTTGACCAGAAACTTAATGTGAGGATATATAACTTATA